>JAVDBV010002696.1:0-16028 GCA_032619315.1 Piper longum
GAATCGAGCGAAATCGATTTCGCCCAATTCTAATTTAGGTTTTAAAACGTAAATTATAATTTTACCCTTGATACATTAATTTAATAAATATCATATCTAGGGTATTTTGGTTATTTAAAATAAAATTATTATTTTACCCTTGACAAAATAATTTTATAAATATAATGTTAAAGGTATTTTGGTAATTTTTAAAAAAACCGATTCCGACCGACTCAATCCGATTCCGATTCCGATTTAAATCGGCCGACTTTCAACCCGATTCGGCCTCAAAATCAGATCGGCAAGCAGCTGATCCGATTTAAATCAGCCAATTCCACTCGGAATCGGCCAATTCATGCAACCCTAGTCTAAATAATAAAATACTAATTTTCAAATTTGTTGTAATCATTTGGCATTTATTTATAGAGAATGAAGGGTAACAATTAACAAAGCAAATAGCAATATCTTTGACTAAGTAGAAGTTGTAAGCAATTTTTAGCTCATCAGTGGGTCAAAATAATTATTTGTAACAATGAGTAATCACTGTGATTAATCAATCTTGTATATCAGTCACAAACGGTTGAGAAAGACGCTAGCACAAAGAAATTCGGATGCATGTATGTTGCCAATCACCATCGCTCTTTTCCGCTTGAAAATCATATTTCGTCTTCTTCAAATGCCTTATCACATTACATGGGTCTCCTCTACTAACGAAAGGATGGGAAATGAGAAAAGAAGCCGCCCATGGCCGGCCAGCCACTTTAGATGGCTAGCCAGAGAAGAAGATTATATGACGGTGAAATCGCTTGACGCTACTCATTCCCTCCCCTCACTAGTGCCTACCTTTGGAGGTCTTGTTCATTAATGTCATGCTCTGTGGCCGGCACCATTGTCATATGGTAATATACTGCTCCTTTCCTAAAACCAAAGTGCAGATCACTAAACGAAACCAAACAACAACAACAAAAAAAAAAAGGAAAGAAAAGTGCAGATCAAATTAGACAATTTAGACAGTATACATCTAAAACTATTCCGGGTTTAAAAAAAAAAGACTATTTGTTATACTCTAGGCAAGTTCTTTTTCGAAACTAATGAATGGATAAAGAGGTCTTTGTGAACTTGAAGCATGGATTGCGTGCTAGAAGTGCTTTTAGTATGAACAAGGCCAAGGCCATACGTCTTTAATCAGCAAGTTTTGTATTTTGTTTCTTTTTTGTCTCATAATCCACAACTTGATCAATCACCTAATCATATATTATATGAAAATTGGGTTTCTTCTTTTGAAAACAGAGGCCACAATAACTATGAATCTGCATTAGCTTGTGCATATATTTCTTTATTAGTGAGTTATTTTGTCTATTTAATAAAGGTTCCTTGCACAATGCAATCGAGCGACTGCTACCAATTGTTGAAAGAATATATACCATCAAGATCTAAGAAGACAAATATCTCACTTTCTAAAAACCATTCTGCCAGACGATATCTTGCATCATCTTTTATCAACAAAAAAAAAAATCATCATCAATAGGAACCGCACAATTCATTGTCAGAACGTGATGTCTATTTTCAAGCATTTGCCAAAGCTTGCTTGCGATGGTGGTCCCGTTCATGCTCTTATCCTCCATCTACACTAATGCCGGATACAAGCATGATTCATAAGTTCATATACATATCCCCAATGAACAAGCCAAATTGTTATCTTGCTCTCCATAATTGAACATGGCTGCTCCAGTCGCCGACGCAAATGATTTGTTTCGACTCACTGTTACCTAGCTGTTGCTGGTTCATGAATTATGTTAATGGACAATATTATTGATGTCATGGCATTAGCTTTTGTTTTGGCTTTCTTTTAGTTCTTTTTCGTCCACTTGAATGGGTAGATGTTATTTCGTTTTTGAAATTCATCAACTTTGACTCATGGCACATAAACCCAATTGAATTTCCCAAATATTTTATGGGGCCGTCTCCATCCATCATCATCATCAGAAGCACCAATTCAAAACCACCAGAAAAAATTCTTGTCAAGATAGGAGACGTGAATTAGAAACAATGGCAAAGTCCATGGCGGTCAGAACAAACATTAACTTCCATGGCTGCCTGTCACGAGATAAGAGAACTGGTATGACAACAAGGAGGTGTGGGTAACCAATCTGCATCAACTATCGTCCTTCATCCCCTACACTGCACTCTAGCTAGCAACCAACTTGCACATTACTGTCGCCATGTACATTTAGAAACCCAAACAGAGATGGCGAAAACTGCACCGTAAAAGACGGAGAGAGAGGAACGAACCTCTGCGCCACCAAAAGTTATCCCCTGTTTAGCAGAATAGCAGCTTATGCAAGCTAAAGCGATTGCTGTCAGAGATTATTCCATGGGATTTGTCGCATTCCCACCACCCAACGTCAGCTACCCATACATTTTAATGCTTCTTCCCCACCTCCCTAACCACTTCATGCATACCTCATGCTACTCCCCTACTCCTCGCTCAACTAAATGGAATGGAGGATGAAGAAAATGGTCATTATCCATTAACACTCTTTCTACCTTCCTTCTCTCTCTCTTCTCTTTAGGGAGGAGAGGGACCAACAAACTAAGATTTTGATCTAGATTCTCAATTAATTCTTACTTCCTACAACAGTTCTGTACATAAGCATGGCAGGAAGGGTGGGGAGGTCCCTCATTCCCTGTTTCTTGTTGCAGCTACTATTCATCCCAGGTTTGTTCATAAACCAGATTTATAATTTTAACCATTTCAGAACTTGGTCTCTGTAATTGTCATAGAACTTTATTATTTTTTGCGTTGAGGGATTGAACTACTTTCCACTTTATCAGGTGTTTTTTCGGCAATTTTCACCTTGACGAATAAATGCGACTACACTGTCTGGCCGGGGCTCCTCTCCAGCGCCGGCACGCCGCCTCTTTCCCCTACCGGATTCTCCCTCAGGAAGGACGAGTCGAGGCAAATCCCGGTGCCGAAAGGTTGGTCCGGCCTATTATGGGGCCGGACCCTCTGCCGGCCAGACGCCGCCGGCAGCAAGTTCTCCTGCGCCACCGGTGACTGCGGAACCGGCAAGGTCGAGTGCTCCGGCGCCGGCCCTACCCCGCCAGCCACGCTGGCCGAGTTCACCCTCAACGGCGACGGCGGGATGGACTTCTTTGACGTCAGCCTGGTGGACGGCTTCAACCTCCCCGTCTCGGTGGCGCCCCAGGCGGGCGGCGGCGGGCGGAGGGGGTTGGCGGCGGGAAACTGCACAGCGGCGGAATGCGTGGCCGACATCAACGGGGAGTGCCCGGCGGAGCTGCGGGTGGCGGACGGAAGGGCGGCGGCGGCGGTGGTGGCGTGCCGTAGCGCGTGCGACGCTTTCGGCGGCGACGAGTACTGTTGCCGGGGAGCCTACGGGGGGCCCGGTACGTGCAAGCCTACGTCGTACTCGCGCTTCTTCAAACGTAGCTGCCCGAGAGCGTACTCGTACGCCTACGACGACGGGTCGAGTACGTTCACGTGCGGCGCCGCCCAAGGTTACGTTATCACCTTTTGCCCTTCCATTCCCAGGTACTCCTTTCATTTCAAGTTATTTATTTATTTAGAACTTTAAATTAATAATTAGAGGTTTGATTGAACTTTTTAGGTTGTTTTACTCTATTATTCGCCTCTTCTTAATTTTTCGAGCTTTATTGTATCAAAATTAGGATAATTTTTTATATTACCCAATAGCAGGAAAATCAGACCTAATTATTATAATTTTTTTTAAAAAAAAACATAAATTTTCTAAAATATCCCAAATATTAAATTTAATATTTTTTTTCAAAAAATAACGATGATGATCGGTGGGGAACCAGCTGCGATAAGTGGTAGGACCTATCCATCTTGGGCCACCTAGGGTAGTGAGATATATCCACCCTTGAGTCGTGTTATTATTAAAATATTTCTCTTTTTTTATAATTAGGCATAATTCTTCAATTATTTGGTAACGTATAAAAATTATTCTCTCTTTTTTTAAAAAAAAAATCTCTAATTATTGTATTGCATAATAACATACTAAACTTATTTTGTTGTCTAATACCCATTCAAGGTCTTTTGTCCGATCAAAGTTTGGCGTGGGAGAGACATCTGGCCAATTTTATCATATATAATAATTATATAAACTTTACTTCATTTTTTTTGTCCCGATGTATCAATTACTATCCTTATTTGAGATAGTGCAAAAAATAAAATATCATAAATTAAAATTTTATGTTATATTGTAAGTCAATCTTTTTTATTATAATTATATCTTTAAAAAAATATAATTTAAATATATAAAATCAAGTTTTTATATCAACTTGTGTTTTACATTCAGAGTTTTGAATTGAACTTCTGATTGTCAAAATTGCTCAAGCTTAATTATGATGGATGGACTGTTCTATTGCGATAAAATTGGTGACTCCTTAAAAATTGAAATAATTATAGAAATTATGTTTGAATTATCATATTTTAGACATATAATTACCATTATTTATATTTGTATTAAGATTAGGGTGGGGAAAGAGTATCAAGTTTTTTATGATGATGACTGAAGCCAAGAACTTTTATTTACACAGCATCAATTTATTTTACCAAAAAAAAGTAAAACACTAATTGATCTTATGATTAAGTGTGTAATGTTCCTAATTATTTGGTAGGAAGGTCCATCTGCTTGGGTAATTCTTTTTCTTGCATGCATGGGGCCTCATATACATAGTACATACAGTCGCAATATTTTTTTTTTCAAATACAATCACAATAAATTTCAATTCCACATAATATATTTGTAATTTATATTCCGGTGCAGCAAGAAATCATCCTCGGACGGCGATGAAAAGGCAGAGCCGACCATGGTATTTGTCGCCGGCCCCTACCAAGATTTCAGCACCGCTGCTTCTCTCCGCCTCCCTAGTATCTTCTTCTCCGTCACCGCCGGGGTAGCCTTGGTCTCTCTTTGGCACGTAAATGGCAGGTTTAATTAATTTCTCAAAGCATACATATATATATATATATGAATTAATTAATTATATGCATAAGTTCATTCTTTTTTCCTCGTAATAATTTCTCTTCCCTGTCACTGGTATATAAAGATGTAGTTATAGATGAATGCATTAGGAATTAATATACAGTTGAAGTGACAATGTTGCGTATTGTGAGCATATTCGTATTAGGGACTTCAATATTTTTTACCGAACTGTTTAACATTTTTTATTTTATACTGTACGCGAAGTTTGTAATTCAAGACAACTGGACAGGTGGGGGGAGACACCACAATAGTTACTAGCATGCCTGCCCATCAAAATTGAGCATGAATTCCACAGTAGCTGGATTTCACTCGAGCAAGATTGGAATCATAATGCTTAATTGCTAGTATCAAAAAGTTATTTATTTAAGAGTTTAATTCATTAATTCTTTTCTTTTCCTATTTTTTTTTTAAAATCCAAAGTTCACTAATTCCTTTTTTGTCACAGCAATTACTTTTTTATCTCACACTACAAACCCGTTAGGAAAGACAAAGTAACGTGGGATATGGAGTCCCAAAAAAATCCATTTTTTGATATCTAATAGCTTCCCAGAGGTTCTAGGCCCACCTTCATGTCCATGTGGTGCTAACGTGCAGATTGGAAGAAATTTTTGGTACACTGCAATGGCTAGTAGCTGACATGCCCGTGATATTTTTAAAGAAAAATAACTCACTTATTAATATCTCATTTAACATATAGAAAAAATATATTACCCATTAAACTTAAAATATCTGGGACGTATATGAGGCTGCACAGTTTTTACAGCATGACCAAAAAATTCTCGCCTATATTTGTTTTATAGATGATAAAAAAAAAATGTAGTATTGAACGAGTTATCTCTTATCTTACTTGGTTGACAGAAGGGGAAGACACATATTTTCTAAGAGGAATTATATATATATATATATATATATATATAAATTATGAAGTAAAATCCTATAAGATAAAATTGCAGAGTTACCTATCAGTAGGAGAACTACTTTTACCGCTATCAACTTAATATGGTATGCAAGAAGGTGAGGTTCCTTTCACAATTCATGCGCATGGTGGTGATAACGTAAATTATTGGTATTATAGCTTCGGATTGATCTTTGCTGTTCACAAATGGCGTGTATCAGCTACCACCTACCTTACTAAATTGGTCGTTGAATCATGAATGAAGGTTTACTCATCTGTTACGCTACACCTTCTCTGGCCCCATATTGCTCATTATAGATTTGGCGCTCATCAATTCATTAACTACTTTTTTTTGTTGCCATCTTTCATTATTTATATATGATGCGTATGCTTATATGTGCTAGCAGCATCTATTTGGCTTCGGCAAGAATTTATCGCCAATTTCAAATTATATATTGGCAATGCATTATATTTACCTATAAAACTGAGTAATTTTGTGGGTTCGAATCTTAAAACCAGTCTCTGTTGCCAAGATACAAGGTAAGGCTCTGGTCCGACCTTTCCTAAATTTTGCACAGTCAAAACCTTTGTGCCCTTTATAAACTTACACCGGACTGTCCTGTATAAGTTGAGACTCCACAATTACTCGTTTGGCATTTACTTAAATTATTTATAATAAAGATTGCACGCAAATATTCACCCTAGTTTTTTTGTCCCATTATGGATATATTTTAGAGAAACTTGGTTGTCCGGACTTTAGGAGATTCCAAAAATATTCACACTTAGCTAGAACTTCATCGTGGCATTATAAATTTTTTTACCCACTAAAATAATTGACCATATATTATTAGTCAGATTAATACACCTTAGATTAAATCAAATATTCGTATCGAGTCAGGCGGAAAAGAAACATCAATACATTATCTCTAAAAAGCTATGCTAGAAGGTGTCTTGGCTCATACAAAACAACAAAAAATGGCCACACTACTGTCATTCCGCTATGCCATAATATAGTTTCGGGTATTTCCTTGACATTTAAATGAAAAGAAGTAAGTGAGAAGCTGCCAAATATGATAATTAATCAATAAACACCATTGGGTTGCCTTCACTCTTGTGAGTGATAAGCACTCGCCCAACCTTTTCAACGACCGAATTATGGAGATGCCTTGTAAAACAATCAAATTACTTTTTAGCAAAAAAAGGTTTAATATTTATAGAGTGCCGGATGTGCTCCCGACCACCATTGTGGATGGATCGCACACAAAAATAAAGCACATTGAGATGTGACGTGAAAACTAAACACTCAGGACCACATTGATCAGAAGTTATTCACCATTTGGAAACTAATTCATACACAGTTACTGCGTATAATAAGATGAAGATGGGCATAATTAGTTGTTGGTTTTTAAGGATGTGTTCCTTTTTCTGGTGAGCAATTCACATAGGATATATATACAACATATGGGACGTGGTAAACCTGTATCCTTCCTGCAACTCACCTAATCTGATCTGTATACAAGTAGCAGTATACATCAGAACTAGCCCGTGCCTTGGCTTTTGCCCCCATTCACGAGTTGTTAGCGGGCGAATCTACTGCTCTGCTCGGAGTTTCAGATGGTGAACTAGTACACTCCTCATCTGACACGCTTTAGCTCAAGATCCAAACCCGCGGTGTCTTCTCAAGATAAACAAGAAGAATTTTTTTAATGATATACGCAATAAGTTGATGGAAAATAGAAGAAACAGCTCCAGAATGCCCAGCCATCTAATTTCTTGTCCTTCTTCTGCTTCCCATGTTCTTGTCTGCATTCTTCTCTTCATTCTCAGAGGTAAAACTTGCACACATCTAGTGTTATTTTTGTGTACATATAATGATTGATTTCATGCTCTGGGTTTTGATTGTTTGTGATAAATTTTATCAACCATATATATATATATATATATATATATATACGAGCAGGCACCTCAGGAGCCACAATCACCTTTATAAACAGTTGTGATTACACAATCTGGCCGGGAATACTGTCCAACGCCGGAAGCCAAGGGGTGGGCAGCACTGGATTCGAGCTCACCGCCGGCGCATTCCGCTCCTTCCAAGCTCCGGCCGGCTGGTCCGGCCGCTTCTGGGGCCGGACATCCTGCAACTTCGACTCCACTGGCAAAGGCTCTTGTACCACCGGCGACTGCAGGTCCGGCCAGCTCGAGTGCAACGGCGCCGGCGCCACTCCTCCGGCCACCCTCGCCGAGCTCGCCGTCGGCTCCGGCGACGGCCATGACTTCTACGACGTCAGCCTCGTGGACGGGTACAACCTCCCGATGGAGGTGGCGGCCACAGGCGGCGGCGCCGGAGAGTGTGTCGCAACCGGCTGCGTGGCCGACTTGAACCGGCGTTGCCCGCCGGAGTTGAGGGTGGGGGAAGGGGAGGCGTGCCGGAGCGCCTGCGACGCATTCGGGCTGCCGGAGTACTGCTGCAGCGGTGCGTTCTCGTCGCCGGCGACGTGCGGGCCGACCAAGTACTCGGAGGTGTTCAAGGCAGCGTGTCCGAAATCGTATAGCTACGCGTACGATGACCGTACGAGTACGTTTACATGCAAAGGGTCAGACTATGTTATCACCTTTTGCCCTGGATCCACCAGGTTGGTTAGCTTAATCACACCCTAATTAATCTCTTTTTGTTTGTCATAATCTTTTACTATGTTGGATCAATCAAATCAAGCTAGCTTGTAAGAAAATTTTATTTTTTATTAGCTCTGTCTTGAACTCGTATTGGTTTTTATTTTAATTTAATTTGAAGCTCGAATAAATGACGGCTTGAAATTGATGGTTTGATTAAATGAATCCTTCGCCCCTTCCAACTTGAAACCTAAGCTTGTGAAATACTGAACTGGGTTAAATTCATCAATCAAATTTATAAGTATTAATCACTAACAATGTCATTCGGATTTCATATAATTTTCTTTTAAAAATAGGCGTGTTTGAATATATATTAAAAGATTTTTCCAAAAATTTAATTAAATTCGACATGTTCCAAACATAAATAATGTTTAAAATGTATTTTCAAGCAGCTCAAACTTGATTATCCTTTTGTTAAGTTAAATTTTAAAAATAACCGAACCCCAGGCCAATTACAACCAACCTATTTGTATGTGTGTATGCCTTTCTTGCTTATAAATATTAGCACCTTAGTACGAGTTTTTCACGCAAGTAGAATGTATTGTTATTATAACTTGTAAATTAGTGAACTCTAATTTATTTATGTAACTCATTCAACTCAAATTCTTGTTGTGCTCTGTCACAGCCAGAAGTCGACGAAAGATTCGCCCAAAACAGGGGAAGCAGGGGAAGGAGTGGGAGGTGTGGTTCCTGGGAAGGAGCATCCATCGTTTCTACCAGGTCTGATTATTGCAGAGGGAAGCAGGAAGACAACAGTGAGTCATGCAGCTCCATTTTTATCTGCCATTGCCGTCTTGGCCATTCTCTTGTTGTAGCCACGACACATCCTCCATACTTGACAAGCAAACATTATAAATGCTTCGCGGCCCATGTTTTGGTGGTGCGTCTTTTCATTCTTGGGTCCTTTGCATTTACTACACCAAAGGGGTTACTCGATCAACAGCACCGGTAATGGCATAGATAATTCTATGTTTGAGAACATATCATACATGCGTCATTGTTAAGAACTGTTGAGAACTGCAAGCTCAATCTAGCCCGGGAGCAAACAAATTAAAATTATTATTTAGTTCTTATTGATTCTGCTCTCGATCAATTCTGACGTCGCTTGATGGGGAGAGTGTGATCGATTATGAACAAATACTTTGTACGGGAACCAACCCGTCACAATTTCTTTGGTATTGTTAAAGCAATCTGTCAATGCGCAAGATAACCATTGAGCATTCAACATGTTAGCCCTACTTTTTAATCTATGAAAGCGGGTTTATAAATATAATATATCATTTCATTTCAAACAGCCATTCTCTTAATTAATGATTAAATAAGTACCTTAAAACGAGAATTTTTTCTCAATTATGCGTACAGCAAATGGATCTTAAATTATATTATGAAGGCCTGTCAAATATCAATTTATGCCTCTGAGCGATAACTTGCCTACGATATATGTAGCAAACAGAAGATCATGCTCAATTTGAATCCAAATTCAAAAGATGTCTTCGTCGGGGATAAACTTGATCACGAAGAGTCTGATCCCCATGAAATCATGGGCATGGCACCATGTACTCGGCCAATGGACTGTTCATTATCCTGGGGTCTCGGGTACCCATCATCTACTTCAGTTTTCTCTTGATATGGTACTTATGTTCTTGCTAACTATATAGTTGATAATGATACAAATCCACACCCACCAGTAAGATTCTCAAGCCCATTTCTTCCATTTTCAATTGTTTCCATCCATCATATTTCAGATTACGTCTCTTTCCAGTGGATGTCCATTGTCCGCCGGGACGCTTACACAAAAAATTTAACATATACATCAAATCATCATGTTGATTATTGTTGATAGAGGGAAGGAATCGTCTGTACTTGCATTGTCAAAAGCTGCAATCATAACATCGTATGTTTATTAGCTAGATAACATACGTCGATACTAAAAAACAACAGCAGTATTTATCTCACAAATTCTTAGACACAATTTGCCAAAAATTGCTGATGATCCAAAAATGTTTTTCTTTTTTCTTCTCCAAAGCCAAAAATGTTCCTACTTCACTGATTTATTACAGATCCTATTACCTCTTAACATATACAAACAACCAGTGGTACCCAAATTCTGGATTTTGTTACACATTTTTACAAAGTAGCTTGGCTATGTTTGAGAAGTAACAACATACACGAAAACTTAGAATGAAGACCCGTGACACTATAAACTAGACCAACATTATTGCAAACTCGTAGCACTAGCCACCAAACGGACGCTGGATAACAAAACTGAAGTTACAATTAAACATTGAATATAGATCACACAAAAGCAAAAACATATAAAGAAAAAGAAAGAAAAAGAGAATAAACGAGTAATAATTGTACATTACGCTACAGAAAATGTTCACAAAGTGATCCGAACCATTACCGGATAGCAATGATCGGGATCGTAATTGGGCCAAGAGAAATCAAGACCATTTTGATATTTCATGTGAAGATGCCACACTTTTTCGTCGTGCTTTTCCGTCACAGTGAACTGCAAGCCAATCTCTTCAATTTTCACCAAGAACTTATCCAGAGAATCGCCTCTTCGGGGGCTGAAGAACAAGGCTTCAGATGTTGACGACTTAAGCAAAAATTTGACAGTAAGAGCAAGGTCTTCATGGCATTCCTTAAAAAATGTGCTGTCGGCAGTGGAAGACAAACATGATAAGAATGAGGAAAATGCAATTCCATAGTGAAGCACTAACCATTGTCTCTTCTGTCACATTATTGACAATGACTAACAAATGAACACTTTCCTATTGACAAAAGATTTAATATGCAAAAGAACACTACGAAGAAGGGTTGAATGGAAGAACACAACAAAGACTGCTTTCAACCACGGGAAACAGAACAAAAAAAAAAAAAAAATGGAACAAACGCACATCAGCAATTTCTAGGAAGGAATGACCACCTTGACCTACAATAATAAACATTTAAATAAAAACATCATAAAACAAACATATTGCAGTGCATTGTGCTTTTGAAAGAAAACTTACCAGTCACTAGCAATGATAATGTCAAAGACCTTTCCTATATTTGCCGCTTCTGTTTCATCCCAGCGTAAAGCCAATGACATAACCTTTGAATTACCAAACACTTCCTTATTAGCATGAATATTACGCTGAATATCTGAGTGTTAAAATGCACACAACTCAACAATTGTATCAAAGATATGACATAAGGAGAGGTATTTGATCAATCTTATTTTATATAAATAACCAAGCCCAGATCTTGGTTGTGGTGCAATGACTATAAGATCTATGGATTGGGTAAGAGGTAGGGGTTTCAATTACCCGTGAGAGCAGTTGGTAACGTTGGTGTTATGTGTGTGTGTTGGGGATTTACCTTACAAAAATTAAAAAATTAAAAAAAAAACCCACACCATTCCAGCTTATAAGCAGTTGGATGCAAAATTTGAAAGCTTCATTTTTCTATTGTTAACAAAAAGGCAATAGATGTTTGTTAAAAAAATGAATAAAAGCCGTACTCCTAATGATGGCTACTATAATTGGCAATTGCCATTCAATTGCCATGCTGTAAAACCACACAGAGAATCCAGAAAAGTTTACCACAGTCATCATTATTGTAGAAGGTTAGACCCTTCTCCAGTTATCTAGTTGGCTTTACTGGAGAAGAAACGAGGAAAATTTAATCAAACACAACTCTTAAACACAAAAAAGTGGGAGGAAGGATAGGATAGTCTAAACTGACAGCAAACATAATAGGTGACTGGAGTAAAGGTCGCATACTTTTTTTTTGGTTAAATTAAGCAAAACTAATCTAACCAAAAGAAGCTTCTAAGTTGGAAAGGATACAATCCACAACTTGACGATTTCCATCAGAGATTACAACTTCCAAAGCATCAGTGCATGCTGCAATTGCTAATCCTGCCATCCCATAACCGGACCCAAGCTCAAGAACTCTTTTGGACCTAGATTCACACAGAATAGATAAATTTAACAATCACAATGAAATTCATTAAAAAATATGAGGTAGCAAGCTGGGTCTGTTTAGAAAAGTAAACAGTGACCTCGTAAATAAACATTGTACCAAGGGATGTACTAAAAATGTTTCATGTCTTTTCACCCAACTCCAACCTCCAATAGTCCGCTTTCTTCTTTTACAAATGGCATAATATGTAACAAGACTAAGCAGAGTCAAATCCTATCAGCAGGTGAAAGGAAGCTCCAAAGTATATATGAGAATACGAATAGTGAGCAGTTTATTAGGACGATTGGAAAGGAAGACGCGGGCTAGGAAAACATTCTTGAGCTACCAAGGGCAAATACTAAAAACATCAAACTTTGGACGGAGGACAACCTTGATGCTAAGCAAGAAAAATAACACAGCACATTATACATTGCAAGCACAAAAAGTAGACCAAGACAGAAAAGAGAAATGACACTCTTTAAGTAAAACTGGCGTTTGACACAGTGCAATCCACATTCCCACAAGACAAACACAGCAGTCCAAAATTGACCATGTTTTTTATGATATATAGGACCAAAATGATTTGTAGGAACATGATGTCCACTCAGGATCATTGGAGTCCACAAGTCTCGTGTATTGCACAATTAATGACTCAATGAGTAGCTGAAATGAGGCCTCTGTCATACAATTTTATTAAAAACCATTAGATCAAACTGATACCTATGAAACATATTTGCCTATATCTTCCCTAAGGCAGATGATGCAAAGAATGATATAGATAGGGAGGTGACATATAGGAAAGCAGCCTCCAGTAGACACTGTCACTTATAAACACCTGTAAAGGCAGTTAAAAAAAATAATGATCGTTCCAGCATTGTTAAGTGGACATATTGATGGCTTGTTAACTCATAAAAAATATTAAAACATCCTTCATTTTTTAATGTACCTGAACATATTTGCATGATTCAAGCAAAAGTGGGCAAGAACATCTTCTGACGGCCACTGGCCTGAGAAAATAGTAAATGATGGTCCATTAATACGGTAAAATGCTCTCATTTGGCAAATCTAAGCCACTGGAACATGAGACAATAAAAAGAAAATAATATTGCACCAAGATAAATGATCTAAGTAAGCAGGAAAAAAGTGAAACAAAAGTATTCATGCCTCAATCTCTATTCAGAACTTACAAGGGGAAAGGGATTAATAAAGAGACCAAAGATAAAGCAAAAGTCCAATGAGCTTGGCGTAACTTACAAACAAGTCCTGTGCTGTCGATATTTTGACGAATAGAAACCTCAATATCATTAAGGTCCAGCCCATGCTCAGCTCTTTGACTGCGAGATAGAACATTAGCATTTTTAGCCATTTGGAAACTCACATAATTGATATGAGCACTAAAAATGGAGATGCTTTATTGAGATCTATAGGTCTTACTGCAAGTGCTAAGTGAAAACCAAGTACAAAAAGATCACACAAATAACAAGACAACTCACACCAAAAAGACACTTGGATTTCCTTCCACAGGCAAATGACAACATATGTACACATCTCTCACGGTGGTCCTTATGTCTTGCCTCGAGAATCGAGGACAGGGGTCGTCTATAATTTCCCATGGGATCAAATTGAACCCACGTCTAGACCTCCTTGATATCAAATCTAAAGTCACACCAGGCAAATCATCTGCGTATGCAACAAGAAAGGCTTTGTTCAAATGTCTAGTCCATATTATAACTCAAAAACCAACATATGAGCGTCGAGATGCAGATGAATCAGTCATCAATAAAAGCAGTCATGGTGCAAATATCTGACCAATGCAATCCCACAAAAGAATAGCATCATTTACAAATGGCCAAGATCTAATTTTTGTAAACAATAATCATCCAATTGAATTGAATCCACGTCCACACATCCTCTATATCAGAGAACACCCCAGCCAAATCGTCTGCACAGATCTCCCATAGTCAGAGTAAATACCTGAGCAATGTGGTAGCGCAAATTTATGAACAGCGACCTTATTTCATTAAAAGTCATCAAATCGACTGAGCACCTTAATATCAAACCCAAAACCACCCCAGCAGAATCGTTTGCACACCCAACAAGATCCGCCTTCTCTATATGCCTAGTCAATATTATTAGTCAACAGAGACATTCCAGATTCTAGATGCAACATATATCAACCACCGACAAAAAACAGTCATAGTGCAAAAGAATGACCAAGATCCAAGGCAAAGATTCAAGTATAAAAGAATCTCATAACTAACGAATGACCAAGATCTCGTTCGAGCAATGATCAATCCCAATCGTTCAACCAAGCAGCTGAAAACTAAGCAAACAAAAGGACGTTTCTTGGCTAGAAGAAGAGGAAATGGTTACCGAGGGGAGGACGATGAGAAGGTAGAAGGGCGCGGCGGAGTATGCCCCACCGGAGAGACGCCTGCGAAGGCCCAACTGTGTCGCCGCGGCCCTTCGGTTGCCGTCGCTCTGACATGGCGCTTCACCGGTGCCGGCGAGGATAAACCGGCGATCGGCGGTGGGCTTGTTGAAGCTATTTTCAACGTTGTATCTAAAAGGCCCATAGTTACATGCATGCACAGGGCCCAGGCTCATTAGGCCCTCCAACGCTTTTCCGGGTGGGCTAATAATATTTGTCAAGCATTATTTAAGGGTTTGCGATGCTATCATAGGCGGCGATAAAATTAGTTTATTTTCTTTCTACTTCGAATAAAAAAAAATATGTGCATAAGGGTGCTAATTGAGTGAGCCAACTCATGAGCATTTGGCGTTCGGCTCAGTTTGACTCGACTCGAAACTTGATATTTAAATGCCTGACTCGAACTCAAATCCTACGAGCCGAGCTTGAGCAAGGTTGTCCTCGACTCGACTCGACTCGGTTATAATTCGAATTTAACTCGAACTCGACTCGTTAGATAAAATAATATAATAATATAGTTTTTATATTATATATATATTAATAAGTTTAATTGTAACTAATTATATTTATTTATATACAATATAATAACAAAAATGTGAGATAGTTGAGATGATAGGTAATCAAGTCCTTGACTTCAAGGTCCAAATCACGTCAACTTCATTTCTTTAATTACATGTTGGTTTTGTCATTGATTTCATTACAAAAATAATAAATTTCCGAGGTGGAATTTGTGTACATTGATCAAAACGATGCATGCTGGTGAAAAAATTTAATGTGAGCTAAATCGGTAAAATTTATTTTTATGCAAGTGTGGAAGAGATAATTAATATATATAATAATCATCAAATTTGGAGCCGGCGGAAACAAGCAAGGTAAGAGTGAAAGTAAAATAGTCCATGGCTAGGTTATGCCATTCCAAGTCAGACACGCAATTGTAGAACACAAATGTTTGCAAGTTTTGTTGCGTAATTAAAAAATTATTCAAAGAATTTATTACACAATTGGCCCCTCAACCTATTTTTTCTTCCAATCCCTCTTAAATACACTATATATATATATATATATA
>JAVDBV010002697.1:0-13495 GCA_032619315.1 Piper longum
ACACGCATATAAGAGCTGACCCGTAGACTCCGAATTGACATCTTTTTATATGAATTGGACTCCAAGTGGACCTTACACGGTCTTTGGTTGGAGTCAATTAGACGGTATTGGTCAACATGGTAATGATAGAGAATGATCTTGGTACAGGAGATTTAAGGTATAACAAACACAATTAACTATTTATTTATTACTATCCTGACAAAAAAATATATACCCCTTGAAATTAGTATCCCTTTTTCTGATGGATTTGACACCATGGGGTTGTCTTTTACTTTGTGATATGTCAAGATGGCCCCACAAACCTCCATTATTGGTAGATGAAATGGTAAGATTGGGCATGGTGGGCCTCGCGTCAGGGGCCCAGTCGGGCACGTCCATCAGATGGACCCAGGTGGGCCTTTGAGGCTTTGCAGGCCCATCACTTGGCGACTGTTGTTTAGTGGTTAGGGAACAGGCCCACCCCTTCACACCCGGTTAGGGTCGTTAGCAAAGGGTTGGCTTCAAATTTGAGGTTTATAGTTACATGCTTGATTTTTTTTTTTTGTGAATTTCTTTTACAAATCAATGGACTCACTTGAATTATGTGCAAAATAAGGGTATTCGACGCATTTATTTTGAATAATAACTATGATTTTTTTAGGGAGATTAATTAATTATTCAATTTCAAACTTTTTTTGTTGCACTGTCATCATCATGGTAATCACCTTCTCCTGCAACTGCCATCCCCCTCCTATATCTCACCTCTGCATTCTTTGCACCTTATCTCTTGACACTGCATTTGGATCCCTTTCCACTCCCCGACACAAAATAGGTTTTATTCGGAGGTTTCTTTGCCTTCTTCACCAATCATATTATATATTTATATACAACTCTTGGTTGCATTCATCAAGTACTACACAAGCTGCTGTTTTTTGTATGATCTACTCCATTTTTTTTGTCGATTTTATTATTGCTTGTTGAGGTGGTTCATATAAATACTTATCCATCCAAATGGTAAGAGGACATTGATGACAACGTTGGGACACGTATTTCTCAAGTTCTCAAGTAGTTTTGGCGGCTGGTGGGAGGTGAACACCATAATTCATCTTCAATTATAAGATCAAAACAAGGAGGAAATTGCCTCTGCAAACTTGGGAAAACACTGGTCCCATACTGATAAGACTGCTTTACCATCTCTTGCTACTGGGCAGCTCTGTAAACATTAAATTCATGGTCATGGAGGAGACAGCAGGGAAGAGTTTCTTTAACAATAGCACAATGAAGATAGAGGGCAAAAATGAATGAGCAGCAGCATAGTGTAGAGACAAGGAGTACCAGTGGGGGGAATACTCTGAGAAAGAGGGGACTGCTTGTAATAGTAAGAATTGGCAACTGCTTGAATTGGCAGTCACATTCACACAATCCTGTTTTCCCAGTCTCATCCAATCAATATTTGCCATTGTTCTTTTTTTGGTTCAAGATTCTTCCTCCACATCAAGACTCCAAGCTAGGATCACCTCTATCTACTTGGGTCCTTTTCTATCATCTTAGGCTTCCAAGATGGTGACTGGAAAAAATATAAAATCATAGCTTAACTCCTTTCATATATCCCTTCTTCCACTTCAACTTGAAAAGAATTTTTTTTAAAAAAAGGCCCAATGAATTGGTTGCAAAGTGGTGATGAATCTTCAAGCCATTCTTGATGCTTTGCACTTTCGCTTTGAATTTTTTCCCCCCTCTATCTTCCTAGTCCCCAAGTGTGCTGCTTCCTGTTGATAGAAACTGTACATATCTGTGGCGGCACACACGAGTCTTAGCCATTGCGGATCCACAACATGTCGATATGATGTTGGTGGTGACTTAGTGCGGAAACAGGAATCTGTTCCTTTTAAGCTAGCTAGCTACTAGAAAATATACTCCCACTAAAAGTAAAATAAATTTTTGCTGCCAAAAATTTGTTACCATAACAAATTTAACATAAGAATTGCAATGGCTTTGTATAACAAAGCTCAGAAATCCGTGACAAATTACCGCAAATTTGTCACGAAAACTTCATACGTGTAAGTCAGTGTAAATCATACGAATAAATACTGATGACATTAATTTATTGTGTATAATTAGTATATTATATATTTATATTTTCATCATTAAAGTGCGTAAACATTTTAATATTGTGGAAAGAAAAAAGTAGAGGTTTGCAACTTTGCATACCTTTTTAAAGGTGGAGCCTGGAAGCTTGTAATTCTGTAGGGTCGAAAGTAAAATCACGGTGTGGCAAATTATCAAACCTCAGTTATTTTCGTGTTCTTCATTTACTTTTATTTTTCTTTGTTTCTTCCTTAAAAAAATTACTCAGAGTTTCGTTAAGAATGACTCTAAAATATGATCTGTCCAATACATTTCCCAAGAGCCGTTTTAACAAAGTAGGAAAAAAGGAGAGATTAACACAAAGGCATTCGTTCTCATCCTCTTATTAGAGGTTGGTGGCCGAAAGCCATCATCAACCTTTTAATTTTTTCGGCAAGAATGATGCCCCACCTGCCTTGCACTTCAAGAGCAGTACATTGTCCCGATGGTTCGACACTACTAAGATTTACAAGCCATACAATTTCCTACTTGAAGCTAGCTATCCAGCCATGCCCCCCCTTGTGGAACTGTGTTCAATGGATGGCCTTCGGATGGGGAGACCCCCAAAATTAATACATTTTAGTATCAAAGACATCATTGATTTCATTGTTCACGTTGTCATCTCACTTTTGAGCTAAGACGAATCTTCTCAAATGATGCTTCCATTTATCAAGTTTCCAGCTCTCCTTCCTGGGGTCTGTTTGGCAACTAGGCAAGTCCCATTTATCAAAACACCCTACCATGACATAATTCTCGATGGCCATGAAAACCCAAGAAGATAACCATTGGATTCGAGTTATGGGCACTTTTGTTAAAAAAGTGGAGTTCAAGATAATTAGTCATTCAAATTTTTGCCGCCTTTATTTGTTTGTTGTGAGTCCCGAACAACATAGGCTGCGGGAGTGAAGGAAGGAGAGGAAGACCTAAATAAAAATAAACAGAGATGTCAATGGTAGTGAACAACTGCTTAGAAATAATAGTGGAAGTGCAAAAGTCATTAGGAGGAGAAAGACACGGGGATCTTTTAGTTGGAACAAAAGGGATATGCCAGTACGAATGTATCTTTGCAAGAGGTGGTGTCACCACGCTTCAATAGGAATACTAAGGGGCAAGTACTGAGTAGAAATTGGAATTACAACACAAATATGTAATGGGTCAACTTTTTTTTAGTGGAATTCCGAGCTATGTAATGGAGATAAGACACGAGATGTGATTGCCCGTTCAGAACAGTACAAGAGGCATGCCACTGTAAACAGCAGCACAGACTTGCACACAAAGATGTTTCACCTTGTTGAAGGTTTGAGAGTTGAAGCAGACGCCGGGAAACTCTGATGAATTGTGCTCATGCAAGTGTCCTGCCAGATTCCACTCTTTGGCGTGAAGATGGAATGATTTGAAGGTATGACTATTTTGACGCGCATGGCTTCTACTTATAATGGCTTTCCACTTTTGGGCTACAGATGTATAGCATGTGTAGAGAACCCACCTTCGTTGAGCTTACAGTCAAATTAGACGTGCAAGTTACATTTATTTTATGGACCTCTGTAACAAGGAGTTCCAACGTCAAAACAGTTCAGCAAGCTATTGGATTCCATGTCAGCCAGTAGAATCATCACAAACTTAATTTTTTTTTCAACTTTGAATATGATTTTAAGGATTTCAGTTCCTATGTTAGCGTTCGGTAAGGCCGGGTTTAACGAACCTTTACCAAAATGCCGCATACACCTGCACTAAGATCAGAAAGGCCTGCCAAAAGCAAAGAGTTATTGCTTTTAGGAAAATAGTTATTGTGTCAGATTAATTTTATTGTTGTTGTATAGTGAAATCGGCCTCTGTAATACACTTGCGCATTGGTTTCCAGTCAGTCTCGATGCACAAAACCCTGATTGAATGTTTTCACAATCTCAGTAAATTAGGTACAGAAATGAACTTGACCCAGAAATCACACAGTAGTACGTTGAGGTTTAAAGATTAAGGTCATACAGCATTCAAATTTGGCAGCAAAAATCGGTTCACATAGTTTGTGTCATTGATCAAGACAAGTCTGTTCAAAACCATAAACTATTTTAAATCCTACAAAATTTGATATGACAAGTTAAAACCTAACTTAAATAGAAACAATAAATGTAAAAAATTGGATAAACGGAACTGGAAGGACTGCATTTTTGTTCATCTCCATTTGTCACGCAGCTCCTTTTTCTCAGACAACTCCCAAGTAACAAGAATAGCAACAATAAGAGCAATAATTGTGATGAGCAACAATGCATAACTAAAATCTTCTGTAAGTGAATCATAAGTCCGGTAAGGTGCCTATGATGAGCAATCTTGGTGAAGAAGAGATCTAGTCCATAAGCAAAAACAAGACTGGTCGACTCTAGCTTCGCAGGAATTGTAACAATGTCTCATAGCCCTTCCACTAGGAGTGAGTGTGTGACATATGACTGCAACAATGCATATGTCAGCATAAAATACTAGATGGATGATCACTAGTGACCACTAATCACACATGTGAAGCAGTAAAATAATTAGCTAAACGATTAGCTCATTTAAAATCTATGTAAAACCAACTTACCACTGAATGGTTATTCAAATTTATCCAATACCTTGGTAAAGGAGTGAAACAATACATCAAATTTCCTTTATTTTGCTCTAATAAACGAATTTTTTATAACCAAATCAGTGCTAAATGCTCATTGAACTATCCATGTGGTTGACATCCCTCACAGCCCAGGCACAAACAATACAATTATCAGGGGCACTCTACCACTGAGCTAACAGCACTGTGAACCTCTCAAAGGGGCCCGCTACATTGGGATTGGACTTGTCAATCGCTTCATAACCTTTCAAGCGAAATGAATATATATCCAGAATCCTTTTATTTGTAGGAGGACTTCTTGGATCTGTTAATTATGTTATTGAAGGAATCACACTCATGGCAACCTCGTTAAGTTGCATTTGATTTCGCAAATTTAAATCCACCAGAGATCAACATACAAATTTTGGAAATGAAACCATATGACCTGAAAAGGTAATTTTGTTTGCACAGAAAAAATTTGCAGGTTTTGTCTTATAAATGGCAAAGCTACTATGACCAACAAAAAACAACTATTATATATCTTCATCATGCATAGTACGTACAAGACAACAGTTTGTTGAAGTAACAGGTAAACTAAAAGGCATATGAGCACCTGTGGAACAATTGGCAAAGAGTCTGTTAATGGTATAATACCCTCTTTCTACAGATGTAGGATTGGCAGAACGTCTGGGATCCAGATAACGCTTATCAAGTGCCAACACCTGATAAATACACATGATTTAAGTCGGAGACCAAAAAAAAAAATAGCATTTGCCAACATGTTTACAATCACTTGCCATATTGTAAGAAGGGTAATACTAAAAGGAAAAATGAAAAAAAATTAGGTGAGCAACACCTCATATAGCTTATTAGAGCTACACCTCTAAATTGAACCTCTTTTAGTAGGTCCTATATAATGGGGTCCATATGTATGGGAAGTAAAGTGTATAAACAGGAGATTGATAATTTTTTATATTTTTTATACATCAATATGGCCTACTTTTTTATTTTAAAAAATGCACTAGTTTAAAAACATTTCACAATCAATTTTTTTACAATTACTTTGAAAGTTAAGAAGAGAAGGGAAGCATTAGATTGAGTTGAAATTTTTTTAAAAAAAAACATAATTATTTATTTTTTCATTTATCTATGCAGAATTCAGGTAGTGGAACCCACTACAAATATTCTAAATAGGAGTTGTACTTGTAGCTCTATAAGTCATATGAGCAGTAGCTCATGTGTATAAAAGGCTCAAGAAAAATTATCCTTTTCAAGTTAAAATCTGTCAGGCCCACATAGAACTATGAAGAAGGAAGATCCAAAAATTCAACATTGTAAGTTCAAAATAGGAACTGACCTGATCAACAATTGTATCAATGAGAATCTGTTTGGAGGTAATTCCCTTGGCTGTTGAAGTGATAGCCAATGCTTTTATAGAGTAGGTAAAAAAGTATGTCTGAGACTTTGGAACCACCTCTGGCCGATAATATGCTGACAGGCAAGGTAAGACTATGCTTCCCAAGCACAAGCTTTCCGACATCTTTGTTATCCTAAAATTATGACATTGGGACGAACAAGGCTACAAATCAATATTAAAAAGCTGCACTGCACATGAAAAAACTAGCGAAGATATTTACGGCTCGGGACTGGTCATAGATCTCAATCACAGACATATGATATCTATGTTCTCGAAGATTAAAGTAGTGGCCCAGTTTTCACTGCAAATCTGCAGAAAAATGCCATAACGCCACAATGCCGCTATTTTTTTTTATCAAAAGTCCCAAGTTCACATTGGAACACCATAAATGGGGAAAAAAAAGGAAGAAATGGTTAAGAGAGTATACAGCATTGACAGGTCTCTGAGAACCTGAGTGATGCACCCTGTGCAATATGCAACCAGATACAGAATCAAGGAGATATACAATCAATGCAGCTTCTTCTGTAGAGGTAGACCCAATAGAACCAGCAGCTTTAGGTGTAATAGTGGTAACAAAAAGTATGTTTTTTGATATATATTTGTATGTCACATCTTGATCTGTTGTTACTTTCGCTTGGGTATGAACCACCTAAAAGAAAAATTAGACATTAGAGCATTTGTTTGATATCTTTACTTTGCAAATATATTAGAAGACAGAAAGTCAACCTCATTTTTCTTGCTTGTTGCAACAGTAAGGATTTTCTCCGTTTTAGAAGGGAAGACAACCGACCACAATTCTCTGGTGCTAAAGCAATACCAGTATATGTTTTTCTATACAAACAATAATGTTCCTTCTGAGCTATACAAACAATTGCTTCCGTGTACGTGCCCTCTAATAATGTCTTTCTCAGTGTCAACCAAATACCAGTATATGTTTGAATGTTCCTTCTCTAAAATGCTCAGAGACTCAGAAGACCATGGGCATAAATGAGCGCATTTATCTGAGTCAACATGTAAGTGCAGCTTCAGCTCAGTTGTGTCAGTAAAAGGTAGTGGAATGATCTGCTGTATGGAATAAGAAAGCCTAACAGAGTTGAGTTCTTTTCCTCTGTAGGTATCAACAAAAGAAAGAACACCTTGAAAATCAGAACCAACATCACATTTGCCTACAATACGCACGGATGGGTTTGAATCCATAGCATGACAATGAGGAACCTGCCACGGGTAAATTTTAAGTAGTGATGGATGTTGACAAGAGTTTGACTGGCGAAATGAGGGTAAAAAGGGAGACCACAAAACTCGTCCATCTCCTGTATGCAAGGCCAAAACCTTTCCCGCTTTGGTAACCACTATAAGAAGCTTTTGAAAGCCGTTGTGGTCCCCTGTCATCTTATTTTTCACGGAATTCTTTAACCTCATCCCTTGAATGGTTGCCATTTCTTCAGGGCCTGCCAACATCAGCGTCCCTTTAAGCTTAAGAACATGACTCCGAAGCCATTCAACAAGATTGTGTTCCACTTCTGCAACTGATACCCCATCCTTTTCCAAAGGCAACTCTGAGGTTGTCACATCCACAATTGATGCAAGCCCTTCCTCTCTAGTCCATACTATTTCACCCTGCTGCAGCAGCATCAAAGAGTGGTCTTCTGTAACAATGATAGCACGAAAGTCATGACTACGGCCAGTTCTAACATCACTGTTCAAAAAACTTTCTAAACATGCCCTTTTTGGTTGTCCAATTCAAAGCTTTCTTTAACCAAATTATTCTCAAAATCATTATCAACCTTCACATTAACGTGGATTTTGTTGCCTTGCTGATTCACAATTCCAATTGCTTGGAGACCACTTGATAAAAATAATAAGCCTTCGCTCACTGCAGCTGGACTATTTATTGTCTCAACCAAATTCAGGTCCTTCCCATCTCTCACACTGATCAACGAAATGGAAGCTTCTGATTTTATAGCAAACATGCCCTTAAAGTTTTGTGTCATAAGAGTAGCAGTTCCAGAAAATTTGGGAATTATGTTTGAGATGTAGGTCTGATGAAAAGTTATCTCCTTGCGGTAAGACTTACTGAGAATAGGACAGAACCAACACCAATAGATGATAACAGGGTATTGCTCGTAATAATTGTTTTCCAAGCCCTAAAAGGTATATATCATTGGTCCCATCTGGCACAAAGATACGTTGAATCTGCAAGCTGAAAGGAATAAAGCTTCAGCTGCATGCATTGCTTAGCATGGATAGAAAAAACAATTAGAATTGAACTTATTGCCGAGCCTTTCATTAGGCAGTTCGCTTCTGCAAAGAATGTCACCATCTAAGCCAGAAACAGCATGAAGGCATCCTTTACCAAAGACCAGAATTATGTTCTCTATCTCCATCTTCTGCACAAGTAATTCAACATATTCATACTAAAGTAAAACATAATAAGCTATAATGGAAGGTTTTCCAAAACCTCCAAAAGAGGAAGCAGAATCATAACATGCTTGCTAATCTGAATAAGCAACTTTATCAGCTCCATAACTTAGATACGTAATACCAGAAAGGATCACATGTCAAATTGTCAAATAAGAGAAATGCTTGAAGTTATTGTAATGAAGAGTGCAATTTGAATTAAGAATATATAGATAAATCACCATCATCATTATCACCCTCCTGCTCCCAATGAATTGAGGTCGGGTTATGAATCCTTTCCTTCCAAGAATAGATAGAGAAATAAAGATGATAAAAAACATCTGCAACCCTAAAACATGCTTCTTAGAAGTAAACTTACAAATGACAATAAAGCTGAAACAGACCCAAAAGGAACCAGTACAGCAGCAGTCTTTTTATAAGGTTGAGTGCAACAGGATCCCTGTTCCTGACCCCATATATTTGGGGTGTGATAGATTACAGTAGAACTCCCTAAAATCTTCTCATAGGCCCGCACATAAGTCTATAATTCATCCCGTTTCATCAACTCCCAAGAAAAGGTCAGCGACAAAAATCTTATTTTGCCATTTTCTTTGCCATAAATCATAACCACGCACAAATTGCACATACTTGATTATTTTCTGACTGGTTCACATCATTTTAGGCCCTCTTTTACATATTTTTCGTTAATTACTGAATGCATGTTATAAACAACCACAGTTGTGGGAGCCTCCGTACAAATCCTCTCAACAATAAACTAGTAGTTCTGATTACAAATTCAATCGAAAGAAACTCCAATCACATTCTTGTAAAATCTAGATAACGAAAAATATAGATAAGTTATCACAGACATTGGCATTCAACCAAGACATGAAAAGGACTGGCAATAGAGGCTAACTTTTTTTGCATATTTTAAAGCTTCATTTACTTACTGGCACCAACAACAATGGTGTGGAAGACAATGAGCCCTGAAGGATGGCCCCCCATATCATCTGACCATCAGGAAGGTTCCATGCTTTTAGTATGCCACCACCAGATGAAAGCATCACAACATCTACAGAACACATTCGAACATGCATTACTAGGTAGTCACAATCTTCTAAAATAACTTAAAGCACAGTTTTTGAACTAGCATTGGGAGAAAAAAAACGAAAAAATAATTGCAAAAAAAAAGACTCACAACTTTAAACTGCCTTTAAAAAAAAATGGTAACAAATTTGGCTATAAAGTCAGCCAACTATTCAAAATTATACTCCTTTTATCAACAAGAAAGACTGATTGATTAAGATTTCTTCAATAATAGTTGTAAAATAACCGAAAACATAAGATTAGAGTTCTTGTTATCTAAATCATGTCACCTGGGCATACACCAGCAAAACTAATGAAAAGGAATTAGCTCCAATTTGTTTTTAAAAAAAAGGTGAAATGAAAAAGGTAATCAAAGACATTTTCCCATGGCAATATCAATTTCATCCACAATATCCTCGTTGCAAAGACATGCCTCCAAACTGTACATGAAAATACAAGGTGTTACAATAAATGTTTTAGAAATTTTGAAAGAACTTTAAAAAGATTTACATGGAAGCTTCTTTTTTTTTTTACAAAACATTTGATTGATAAATCAGAAAGCTTTTAACTCTACGAAGTGACATACATATTTCTCCCCTTTGAAGATCACCAGAAGCAATCACATTCTTTTCAGTTGCAACAACTACACGCTTCCTTCCAGCTTTTTGAGTGTGAAATATGGCATGACTTACTTTCCCAATGTATTGTTGATGCCTGAATGTAAACAAGTGTACATTACCATCAATATTTTTTCGACTTGAGCATAGAAAAAATATATTTTACTCTCTTTTACAGAAACCGCTAAGATTTACTCTCATAACAGTTTTGAATTGGCAATAAACTAAGTAAAAATAATAATTTTAGTAGCCAGTTGAACGTAATGTACAATAACAATTATGCATCAACAGCATATCCGCCACCTCCTATTTAAGCCACTCTCTTGTAAAACCAATTCCAAGCAAGATGACTAAATCATTATTACAAAAAATATGAAACCTTTTAAAAGGCAGATAATACGCCATCACTAATTACCACGGGTAGAACTCGCTTCAGATTTCAACATCAATCATGAACAAATACCAACCAGCTGGAAAAAATTAAATAAAAAAGATGAAATCTAAATAGCCCTAGTCTAAAGCTCTAGAAAATTCTGCTCGCAAGCAGTACAAACGTGCAACCCCCACAAACAAGACCAGTGTAAACTAACACCTTTAAAAATGAAGAATAAACAGTTTTTGACTTCCAGGTTCACAAACCTTGAACTGTGTGTCGCTTCCACTCAACAAAGTCAAAAAAATGGAACCTTTCCTGACCCGTCATTGCCCAAATTCCCCCCTAACAAACTCAAACCAACTCTCCACCCCCATCTCACAATCGATCCACTATACCATCAAATCTACTTTAAATAAGACCGCAAAATCAGGCCATGGAAGAACTGGCGAGGGCATAATTAAAAGGGTGAACTTGCAGAGAGTGAAACAACGCCTAATAGTGCAAAGATTTGTCTTCCAGAGTAAATAAATCGGCGTTAAACTATGAGTAACCTCCTACACAACAAAGACAAAATCCAATCTATCCGAATTAAACATTGCCCAACTGTCGAAATGCTTCGACGTAATAAGCTACCAAAACAGCCACCAAAAAAAAAAAAAAACTCAGCATGGATCCATCAAAGAGAAATAACGGCGGAAGTGGAAGGGAAGAGACGACGAACCAATCCATGAGTCCGACTTGATCTTCATAGAGGGCGAGGCAGGCGCGGAGACAGAAGAGGAGAAGGATGATGAGCGAGGGGACAGTTCCGACCGCCATCGCGGCGGTGCACGGCGGTGCACGGCGGCGTCGGCGGAGCCCGGCGACGTGTCTCTTACTCTCTTTTAAAGTTCCGACCGCCATTGGGCCCATTTGGTTGGGGGTGGGTGACCCACTGTGGGTCAGGAACCGGTTAGTCTATACACAGTAGCTAACTCGCAAGTGATTGCTTCAATTAGATTTAAACTGTCTGTTTACCACATTAATTAGTCATTCCACGAGCTAATAATAGAGCTTGAGGACATATATATAAGAGTTATAAAAGATAAATAGACTCTTAAATTATATTATTAATGACCTAAAAAGGAAAAAAATATATTTCATTGAATTTTAGACCATAAAAATAAAAATAAAATAAAATATTGGTTAGGTGTTTGAAATTAAATATTTTATTAGAAATTAAAATTTTTGTTTTATCTAATATATTTTTATCATGAATAATTTTTAGAAAAATTAAAATATAATTTATTATATAAAATGCAAGAAAAATATGTTTAAGAAAATTTGAAATTAGATTAAGAGCATTTATGCCAATAAAAAAATTATGAGCCAAATATTTTTAAAATATATAAATTGCCTATATGTGAAAAAAAAATTAAGATCTGATTATATCTTATATAAATTTAAATTTTTGGTCATCTATGATAACAAATATTAAAAATTGGGTATTTGTAATATTTTCCCTTGTTTTTATTATTGAGGTTGAAAGTAGTACAAGACACTATTATAACGAGGTACATTAACGAAATTAAGAAAGGCGACCCCTGGTGCAACTTAGGTGGCAGATTTTGTAGTGCATTATGTTAAGAAATTTGGATTGATTTTCACCACGAGACAAACAAAGAAAACAAAACAAAATGAATTCAAACGTTCAAAACTAAGGGCAAATTAGTTATAATTAATTTCTTTGCTGCAGTGATCAAAGTTTTATTTTATTGGATCTGCAAAATTGAATCAGAAAAATTTGTAGTAATATAAGGTTAACAACTTAACACACAAAAAGACGATATGCATTCAGCAGCAGGCATGGATTATACTTGATGAAGACAAAAGTACAGACCAGACGAAACTCCTAGCCTTGTAATGATTAACAAGAAGAAGGCACACTCTAGCACAATGCCAGCATCTTCTTATATGAACTCATGAATAGTATAGATCCTCATGCCATTGCCCTCCCCACCCTCTCCGTCAGTATTCTTTCTGCTTGTGTGGAAGAGCATTTGAGAAAAACAATGGAGAGGAGAAGACCAACTAGCTCCCAGCTGCTGCATCTCCACAGATCATAGAATGCAATTATAGCATGAGAACTATGCCTTTCATCATAGGTAGCCCATAAATATCTCAGTTTAATGTTACTTCAATTTCTCCCCATATATATGGCACATAATATTCTCATTCTATTTGATTTGGTTTCAATGAACGAGGCATTTGAGAAGGTTGCAAGTTATGGGCTATTGGCAAACATGATCTTATACCTCATCGGGGATCACAACTGTTGAAATATAAACTTATTTTATAAAAACTCAATCCAAAATAATGAAGTCTAATTCAAAGAAGCTTCTAATATTTTACACATGATAAATTATAAGTCAATATTAAGTATATGTTAAGTGTGATTTTTGTTGAATGTAGAAGTCAATATTAGGTATGTGTTAGGTGTGTTTTTGTGGTTTGCATTGATCTCGAGTTAGTATAAATACCCTCTCTCATTGCATGATATACACAAGGAAAAATAAGAGAGAAAAATAAAAAGCAAAGCTTGTACATTGTAAGAATTCAGAATTGAGTGTGGAAATGTTGTTTGGAGAAAAAAAGGAGAGTTTGTGTATTTTGCATTTGTTTTTCTCAATATCAAGGTATTTTCTTGTCAACAAAGTGGTATCAAGAGCCAGGTTATTGGCATATAGATATCAAATTGAAGCTCTCGGAAAGACGAATCCAACGCCGCCAGAATCAGTCCAATCGGAGCTCAGACGAGCCGCCAATCATCACCGGAAGTTTGCTGCCCAGAAATCTGAGTTAACTCACTGAGTTGAACTGAGTTAGATCGAGTCACTCACTGAGTCAGACCGAGTCAAAGCCGCAGAAGCCGTTGACCGAGC
>JAVDBV010002698.1:0-13914 GCA_032619315.1 Piper longum
GCTCATTAAAATTAAACAGTTTAAGTGTATTCGAGTTCAAATAATATAAAAAATATTCGAGTCGATTTCGAGCATATATGTTCAAAACTCGTTCGATCTCGAGTTCAGTTCGAACACAAGATAAGTTTGGCTCGTTCGCTCATTTAGCATCACTAAGGGTGGGTCATGTCAAAGGTGGGGCCATGGCAGAGGCACGGGTCTAGTGGGCCAAGATGGAGGTGGGGTCATGGTAGAGGCACAGGGTGTAGTGGTGCCAAGATGGGGACGCAGGGAGGCGGGGATCTCACAGAGGCGCGGGGCCTTTGATGGAGCTTTTAGTGGATGTAATAGATGCCTTGTTGCCTCACTCTTCAAGCATTTAAATCTTCAAATCCTCTGATCCTCAGGTTTTGGAGATGGAGCAGTAGGAGGCGGGGGATCTCATGACAAACTTCATTATTATTCATTCAATAAATCTCTGTACAATATTTATACACTAAAAGCTAACAGATGACTTGATTGACAAGTTAGACTTTCTAACACACTATAAGAGTATAATTCACATTATACTCTTACTACACATTATACTCTTATTACCCCCCTTCAAGCTGTAGGCTTAGAAAGACCAAGCTTGAAAGCTAAAGTCATGAATCTATCAGTCGAGAGAGGCTTGGTAAAGATATCAGACACTTGATCAGAAGTAGAAATGTATCGAGTTTCAAGCTTCTATAAAACCACTTGTTCTCTCACAGAGTGATAGTCAATTTTAATGTGTTTTGTGCGAGCATGAAAAATAGGATTAACTGACAATTGTAGTGCACTCATGTTGTCACAAAACAGAACTGGAGTAGTAGGCAGCAAGATTCGAAGATCATGAAGCAAGTAAGTAAGCCAAGCAATTTCAGTAGCTGTAGCTGCCATGGCTCAATACTCAGCCTCCGTACTAGACCTAGCAATAGTGGTCTGCCTCTTTGCACTCCAGGAAATAGCATTCCTTTCAAGCATTGTAAAAAACCCTGTTGTGGATCTTCTGGTTTGTTTACAACCAGCCCAGTCTAAATCAGAATAAGCAAGTAATTCCAGTGAAGAGTCTGACCGAATGAGTTGCCTCATGCTTAGAGTACCTTTATGATATCTTAGAATACGTTTTACCATCTGAAAATGGTAGGTGTTTGGTTGATGCATATGTTGACAAACACAATTCACCGCAAAGGAGATATCAGGTCTAATAATTGTCAAATAATGTAAGGAACCAACAAGCATTCTAAAGAAAGAGGCATTCTCTTAAACAGGGGCAGATTCAGAAGATAAATCTGGAACAACTATGGGTGTATTGAGAGGCATGCAGTCCACCATCATTGCTTTTTCCAATAGATCATATGCATATCGTTGCTGAGACAAAAACAGACCTTGTGGAGTTCGTTTGAATTCAATTCCCAAAAAATAAAGAACCAATCCAAGATCAGTCATTTAAAAATTAGATTTGAGAAGTGAAATGAATTCAGATATCAAAACTTTAGAGCTGCCAGTTATCAACATATCATCAACATATAGGAGTAACACCAAAATATTTCCTTCATGATGTTTGACAAACAGAGAAGGATCAGCAGCACTTGAAACAAAACTCTGAGAGAGAAGAAAAGTACTGAATTTTTCATACCAAGCTCATGGCACTTGTTTCAATCCATAGAGAGCTTTGTGAAATTTGCAAACATGTGTAGGAAACTGTTTTATTTTTAAACCCAGGAGGTTGATGAATATAGACTGTTTCATTGAGAATTCCATTGAGAAAGACATTCTTCACACCGAGTTGATTGATGTCCCAACCCTTAACAGTAGCAATGTTTAGAACTGTTCTCATTGTGGATGACTTAATTATAGGGGAAAAAGTCTAGAGTAATGTACACCTTGTTCTTGATTATACCCTTTTGCAACAAGCCTTGCTTTGAGCTTATCAAGAGTGTTATCAGCCTTGTATTTTGCTCTAAACACCCATTTTTCTCCAATAACATTCATATCTTCTGTCTTTGGTACTAAACTCCAAGTATGGTTCTTTCCAAGAGCAAGGATTTCAGCTCTCATTGCATCTATCCATCGATCATCCTTTAAGGCTTCTTGAACCGAAGTGGACTCTTTGATGACAACTTTAGTGGAGACTAGAGCATAGCGAGGGTTAGGTTTAACCACTCCAACTTTAGAACTTGTTATCACAGGATGAGAAGATGAATTTTTGATGCATAGGTGTGTTGTCCGTCATGGCTTCATGCGAAGAAGAGGAAATGGAGTAAGATAACTCAAGTATATCAGATGTTGTAGGAGCCAATTCATCCGCTTGTAGTGTATCAAAAACCGGAGATTTACTTCCTGAATGAATACCTCCTGGAGATGGAGTCATACTCCTACATGGCCTGAAGGAAGACATTGCCTGGACAACAGGTTTAGCAACAATTTTCTCCAGAGGAAATTGGTGCTCATCAAAAATCACATGTCTGGACATATATATCCTACCAGTTTCAGGATCAAGACATTTGTAGCCCTTGTAAATAGATCCATAACCAATGAATACACACTGCAAAGATTTTGGAGAGAACTTATGTTGTGGATAGTGATGCAAACACGGATAACACAAACATCCAAAAGTTCTAAAAGCTTTGTATTCAGGAATTTTGCCAAACAATAACTCATATGGAGATTTGTTTTCTGTTAAAGCTTGTGATGGCAACCTGTTCAACAAAAAAACTGCAAACTGAAAACTCTCATTCCAATGCAACATTGGAGTGTTTGAATGAAACAGCTGAGTGAGACCTATTTCAACTATGGAACGATGTCTCCTTTCCACTACTCCTCCATGTTGTGGAGTATATGGACATGTAAATTGATGTAATGTTCCATTTTCTTGAAAATGTCTTCTTAGTTTTTCTGATTTAAATTCTCCTCCACCATCTTAATGAAAAATCTTTATTTTTCTTTCAAACTGTGTGTGAACCATTGTCTCAAATTGAACATAGACAGAGATAAAAGTTGTTTTATTCTTTAAAGGATAGTACCAAGTGAACCGAGTACAATCATCAACAAAACTCACATAATATCTATAAGAAGCCCTAGAATTAACAGAAGCTGGTCCCCATAGATCACAATGAATCAAATCAAAAGGCTTTGCAGATTTATTTACAGACAACTCAAAAGGTAAACACTTTGATTTTCCTAGTTGACAAGCCACACAAACATTGGTCGAGGCAGACTTTTCATTTACTTTGATCAACCCTTGAAATTGTAGTAGCTTCACAAGAGAAATAGAGTAGTGTCCAAGTCTGTTATGCCAGGTATCAAAATCAGCTGTAACTTGCCTATTCGAAAAAAAAAACTCTTTGTCTTTGAAAGTCCAATTTGTACACATTCCCTCTTTTCCTCCCTTCAACTATCAATTTTCATGATACTCTGTGTTTGATACATACTTTATTAGTTGAAAAATAGATATAAAAAGGCATGTCAACTGATAATTGTGTAATGAAAATGAGATTCTGTTTAAGTGAAGGCACTAACAATACATTGTTTAGTTGCAAATTTCCAGACATAGTATGAAGAACAACAGTACCAATGTGAGTTATAGACAAAAAATCTCCATTGCCAACCATAATCGAATCTGCTCCTTCATATTGTCAAAGAAATAAACAATGAAGAATTACCAGACATGTGTGAGGAGGCACCTGAATTAAGAATCCATTCGTTGACATCAACATCTGAAATCTGTTGTGCAGATAAGGCTTGATGCACAGAAGGTGTCTTCCATTTCTTATTAAACCTTTTCCAACATTTGTTTGTCGTATGTCCAAACCTAAGGCAAATCTGACATTGAAATTTTGGCTTTGTCGAAAGTTGTGGATCAGCCTTTTCAAATGTTTCCCCTTTTGTGAATTCTAAATCAGTAAAATGAGTTTGTGCACTTTGATTCTTAGAGATATCACTCTGAAACCGACTGTTTTGTGAGGTAAAACTATGTTTTTGTACAGAACTAAACTATGGTCTTTTAAAACTCTTTTGAGCAGCATAAGCAAACTGATTTTGACTTTGATGATGATGTTTCAGAATCCTTAATTCATAAGATCGTAACATATCCTTTAGGTCATTGAGAGATGGCATAGGAGGCCTCAACATCATGGTGGTGAATATTTGATAATCACTTCCTAGCCCTTGTAACAGCCAAAAACATTTCTTCTCTTCAGTCAAGGGTTTCCCAATCGCTCCAAGTTCATCAATAATAGTCTTAAACTTCAAGATATATTCATCAAGACTACTATGATTATCACTAAAATTTAGTTGTAACTCCCTTTGCAAATGAAATTCTCTTTCTAGAGAGGACTCAACCATTTTCTATTTCAGAGATAACCAAAGCTCAAATGTAGCTTTCGTTCCAACTGCAAAGTATGCTACCTTTTTGCTCAGAGTGCTTGTGATCCATCCTTTCCACAGTTTATCAGATCCTTTCCAAAGTACATTTTCAAGGGTAAAGCTCCCCTATGGTGCACCATTTCATATTGCACAAGAGTAATACCATGTGGAGTTTTTATCACCATCAAGACATTGATTGACCGATTTAATTAATCACTTAGATTGTGCTTACATACAACTACTTAAAGCTTGATCAAATATAAGTGGTAACATTAATAAGGAAAAAACTAGTATCAGCAATAGGTGGTACTCGTATGCTAGCGACATGATGTAAGCCCTTAGATTATAAGGATTGTAGAATAGTAAGGAAAGTAAAAAAAACGGCCATATAATCTACACAGATGGTTAGATTTATATATTGCTGATATTGTTATATTTATTGTTGCTAACACTAACCAATCTTAATAAATATTAGTGGTGCCTAAAATATTATAAAATTTGGTCGTGGGATGGCCTGATCCATTTGCACGTGGCAAAATCTGGATGTTAGTGGTTGTTCGCAAGTGTGAAAACGTTTTTATTTTTATTGGCAGTCATTTTGAACACCAACCCCGTCGTCAAATTTGGCCACGTGCAACCTAATTTGGCGCTAGGAGTGATCGGAGTTCCAACCGCACATATCCGGACCGGCCAACAGCAATCAGGGAGGGTGAGTTGAGTTTTTGGTTATATTTGTGTTAAGCTTTTAAGGATTGTGTTAATATTATAATCTATCTCATTATTAAATGTGAATTTTTATAATTATCACCTTTTTTGTTCTGATTAAAAAAAGTGAACTCAAAATAATGTTCAATGTTTACAATAATTATGGTAATTTTATTCAAGCATTTGAAAAAAAAATAATAAAAGCCCTCTTTTTATCTTGTAACGTTGTTTGAAGGTCCTCAAAGGATGCCTCTATCAATTTATATTTTGTCAATATTGAGTTAAACATTTTTTAGCCATTATTATTATATTTTTATATTTTTCTAATAAAAACACTCAAAACAACTGATTAAGCACCTAAGTTTTTTGTAGAATTTTTATTTTGTATATTTATAGAATTTTATTTTTAAAGCCAAATAGGGTTTTTTTCAGGGTAATGTTCAATCCAACACATATTTTCGCCCAATACACCCCCAATCATGAACCTTGCAACTCATAAATAAATCTTATGGCCGCCACCAATTCGAACTAACATCTTATAAGGTACTGTTTTAAGCCGCTTTATTCAAAAAAATATAGAATTATAATGATAATGACTAAAAAGCACATTTGGCAAAATATTGACAAAATATAAAACCTTTCTAAAATGTTAGAAAATAAAAAAGAGGAGCTAGTCTCTTTTTATTTTTATTTTCAAATGCTTGGAATAAAATTGCTCCAAATGTTATTTTATTAACTCTCACTTTTTTTAATTATTACTAAGCAAGATTTCTCTTCATGAGCCACATATATTACAAATAAATTTTAATTTTATAAATAAATTCTCATTGAAAAATGAGATAATTTAAAATAATTTAACATTTTAAATATTGAATAAAGTATAATATTTTTTTACTTTTGTTATATTTTTTTAGTTACTCTTATTTTTAATCAAAGACTAGTATTAAATTCTTCTTTTATTATTCATAATAAAAATAGATAAGAAAAAAAACTTTATAATAAAATTTTCTTGACATTTCGCATAACATTTTTTTTCATAACCAAAAATCCTATTAATCAAACATAATATAAAATACAATCTTGTCTACTTTGTTATATTTGCAACATGGATATTAGAGGTTGGCCATATCCCGCCTCCATTTCGGTCAAAAAACCGAAACCCGTTTCCTTTTTAAGGCAATTCCCCTACACCTATGCGCTTACCCAACCCCACACTCACGCCCACACACTGACACAAGTTCACAACACTCACAATCATAATAACCTTTTATAACCCAATTTATTGGGGAAAAGATTTGCGGTAACAAACTCCTTATAACAGCTTATTGACTGGTGCAAATCACTATAATTTAAGAAATTTAAATACTAATTATAATGATTTTTTTCAAATTTCTTAAATTAGAGTGATTTACACCAATTAAGGGGTTGTTGCTACATGGAGTTTCCTACTTTGTTGATGTTACAGCTGCTTTTAGCCAAGATCCACAAACCACAACGGCTCAACCCTTCTTGCTTTGAAAAAACCAGAAAAGAAAACACCAAGCCTCCCAACATCACCCCGGGCTGCACCCTAGCCCACCACACCCCACCCCCAATTTCCCGGAAACCGCACCACATTTCTCGGTCTCGCCCCCCGTCTCCTCCTCCTCGCCGCCGGCACCTCACACACCTCCGTCGATCCCCTCCCATGGAGGAGCAGCGGCCGCGCCACCACCTCCGCCACCACACCCCGCCGGAGCGCAAGGGCCAGAAGCGCAAGCTCGAGGTGGTCAAGCACGATGACGAGGAGGACGACGATCGGGACGACGCCTCCGCCGCCGCCGGCCGCGCCACGCCCTCTTCGGAGTCCCACCACGCCCTCATCGCCCAGATTCGGTCCCAGGTCGAGCTCCTCCACTCTGCCTTCTCGTGGGCCGACTCCGATCGCTCCGCCGCCAAGTGCGCCACCCACGTCCTCGCCGAGCTCGCCAAAAACGGTAATCCGCCTTTTTCGATCGGAGCCGAGGCGGTGGGAGTGGTTGCTGTTTTTATTCCGTTCATGTTTTTCTTTTCTTTTTTTGGTTCTGTTTTAGAGGAGATTGTGAACGTGATTGTGGAGTGCGGCGCGGTGCCGGTACTGGTGAAGCACCTTCGTGCGCCGCCGGTTGGAAGCGAGCGGGACGAGGAGGCGAGGCCGTTCGAGCACGAGGTCGAAAAGGGCAGCGCCTTTGCTTTGGGTCTTCTTGCGGTGAAGGTGCGTTTGGATAGCATTCATCATTTTTTATGGTTATCTCTGGTTAACTACTTGTTGCAGTTGTTTATGTTGAGATTTCAGATTCTGAGTAGAGATTGTATGTATCGCATCTGTATAGTTTAAAGTCTTAAATGCGTTTGATTTTGTTTAGGTTAATAGTTTTGGTTCCTTGAATTAGTTTGTACTAGGTATGACTCCTATGGTGACACTGTCAATATGGGCGAGAGAAATTTTGTGGTCGTTTCTTGCCTTGCGATCGTTCGTAATTTTTCAATTATGTTATCAGAGCTGACTAGGTTTTGTTTAATGTCTGATACGGTGACTGTTGTCCAACACTTTTAGTTGTCTTCTGAGGATTATAGTGGACAGTGAGTTTGTCTGCCCTGCAGTTTGTAAATGTGAGTTGAATGGTAGTGAGTTTGTTAAGGTTATTTACCTGACAATAATGGTGGTGGCTTGTGTAGAAGTTAGACAACGTGGTCATGGCTATGACTGAGTTTCCCTTCCATTCAAATTTTCGTTATTTTCATGGTGCACGAGCTTTTCCTTTATGAATAAGTTTTGTGGGAAAACATGATAGTTAACTGATGAATAAATGCTTAGCTCATTTTTGTCTTTCTTGATGAAATTATTGTGGACCTATTTAACATATAAAGAGTTGTAAGTATCAATTAGGTTGTTAAGTTATATGTGTTGCTCTTTTTTTGTCATTAGTGAGCATGAATTTATGTAATTACCTTATTACCTTCCCAGCCATTTTGTCTTCTGCATTGACAAAGTAATTTTTCTTTCTTTCCTTCTTTATTTTTTTTTCTTTTTCTTTTTCTTTCTTTTTTTTCCTTTTGAACAGCCTGAACATCAACAGTTGATAGTTGATGCTGGTGCTCTACCTCATTTGGTGAACTTGTTAAGAAGGCATGGAGATAGATCAAATTCTCGTGCAATCAACAGTGTCATCCGGAGAGCAGCTGATGCTATTACAAATTTAGCCCATGAAAACAGTAGTATTAAAACCAGTGTCAGGTTCAGTACATTTGTACTTTTCATTTATTATACCAACAAATTTTCTATTGCTTGTCAATTAAGTTTGTTATCCTGCTTGTGCAGGATTGAAGGTGGAATTCCACCTTTAGTTGAGCTTCTTGACTGTCTTGATACAAAAGTACAGAGAGCAGCTGCTGGGTCTCTGCGAACTTTAGCTTTTAAAAATGACGAAAACAAGAATCAGGTGTGTTTATTTGTTGTTTTATTTTAGTAAAATGGACAGTTGTAAAAAAGTATATGTATATATATATATATATATATATGACCGTTGGATATAGATCAACGGTGATCATGTTTTTTCTTTGTGAATCATCATCACCATTAATTCCTATCCAACACACTAGAGTTGGATTCCTAAGTTCTCAAGTTCTCACCCTATCATTCCTCTATATATATTATGTTGATGTCTTTGATGTTCAATGTCTTATCGGTCTTCAGATTGTGGAATGCAATGCACTTCCTACACTAATTCTAATGTTGCGATCTGAAGATGCTGCTATACATTACGAGGCAGTAAGTTTCTTTGCAATTTCTCTTTCCCATTCATTGATTATGTTTTGGAGTTTGATGAGATATGTACATTATTGTGATAGGTGGGTGTGATTGGGAATTTAGTGCACTCCTCCCCGAACATAAAGAAAGAGGTTCTTCTGGCAGGAGCATTGCAGCCTGTGATTGGATTACTGAGGTGGATTGATGATTGTGCTCGCAGTCCAGTGCGGTTTACTTTCTTTTGACTGTTATTTGTTACGTTACTCATATGCTCTTTGATAAATCCAGCTCGTGCTGCACAGAAAGTCAAAGGGAAGCTGCATTATTACTTGGGCAATTTGCTGCAGCCGATTCTGATTGCAAGGTATGTGCCTTTAGGCTTTACATATCCCAGATCCACATGGATATTTCTTTTTGATATATTTGGAATTTGCTTTATTGAAGTGATTGGTTCATGCAGGTACACATTGTTCAGAGAGGTGCTGTAAGGCCACTTATTGAAATGCTCCAATCTCAAGATATACAGCTGCGTGAGATGTCGGCATTTGCTCTTGGGAGGCTGGCACAGGTTAATCTTTTTGCTTCTTTCTTTTTGTATTTCACACACAGATAATGAATCTTCCACGTCAAATTCCTAGAAAAGCAGTTTTATTGGCTAATTTGTCAAACATTACTTCTGCTTTGTGAAACTATAAAAGTGGGAGTGAATGTTGTTATTACTTACTAGTTGAGGAAGTCATTATGGATGTATTATCATGTATTTTTTTATATATCTTAGCATTAAGTATCAAGAATTAATGAAATGGTGGTGCTTATTTGTATTTGCAACCCACTTCTCGTGTTGTGACTGTGAATAGAAAATGCAGGACACTCATAATCAAGCTGGTATTGCCCACTATGGAGGGTTAGTGCCGTTGCTAAAGCTTCTAGACTCTAAGAATGGGTCTTTACAACACAATGCTGCATTTGCCCTTTATGGTCTTGCGGATAATGAGGTATTACTCACATTTTAGAAACAAGAATTAGCAGATAATGAGTTATTAATTAATTTTAGAAATAAGAATTTATCTGTGGTTAAGCCCTTACCCAGACCTTACACTTGCAAAAGCTTTGAGTACTGTGATGCCACTTTAGTCAATCAATTTCTAACATTAAGAATTCTTGTATATAAAAAATTGTAGGACAATGTTGCTGACTTTATTAAGGTTGGAGGAGTTCAAAAGCTTCAGGATGGAGAATTTATTGTTCAAGTAGGTGGAATTATTTTGACAAAAATTGACAGTTGTTTATATGCGTTTGTCATCTAGAAATTCTATGATGCTACATAAATAGATGTTTTTGTGTGGTTTGGTAATTTGTTTTTTAACTAACTAAAAAATTAACATTCTTTCAGGCAACTAAAGACTGTGTTGCTAAAACTTTGAAAAGATTGGAGGAGAAGATACATGGAAGGGTTAGACATCTTCATGTTTAAACACTTGTTTTAGGAGTGTACTTTGTAATAGTTGCTTCGCAAGTTTCCTAGTGAATGCTGTTAGCTCGATTACGTAAGAATTTCTTACATCTCCATCACCTACTCAGGTGTTAAAACATTTGTTATATTTGATGCGTGTTGCCGACAAGATTGTGCAAAAACGTGTTGCCTTGGCTCTTGCTCACCTTTCTTCCCCTGATGACCTAAGGAAAATATTCATTGAGAATGCTGGTATGATTGTGTTAATTATATACGATCCATCTTCTTTCAATTGTTAATTATATACCCCTTACCTGTCTACTTGTTAAAAAATTATCATGTTCAGGGTCGTAGATCCAATACACCTTCAATTGACGAGACAAAGCTTTTATTGTAGACACTTCTAATGCTCTGCCCATTCTCTTTCGTCATTAAATCTGTTTTCTTTTGGACAGGATTGGAGTTACTTTTAGCTGTGCTTGGATCTCCAAATTCAAAGCAACAACTAGATGGTTCAGTTGCTCTTTATAAGATGGCTAATAAAGCCACATCACTTTCCCCAATAGATGCAGCTCCTCCATCCCCGACACCTCAGGTTTACTTTTTTAGCCTTCTTGATTTTACTAAAGATGCCTCTCTTTTCCTTTTTAATTATATTTTTTTAAAGACCCATTATTAAATTGGTATTGGTATAATAAACTAAATTTAATGCATTAGTCCTGGAGGTATTATGATGCAGCCCTCTGGTTTTGGGAAAATTCCTTTGCCTTTGGAGGTTGAATTCATGACTCGGGGTGGTGAACTCATGTTGGACTGCACTCAATTAAGACAGTCCCATCAATTACAGCATGATCAGTCAGCAAGAGAATAAACATTAGAGGGTTAGAGATCAGAATTCAGAAGAGTCGAAATAGGGAAGAAGTTGGAAATAGGAGAGAAGAGCAGACAAGAATAGAAATAAAAAGAGCATTGGGAGAGTAGCAATTTATTTCACACCCAAAGAGTACACTAGTTTCCCCTTTTATACATTCTTCAACTTTGAAATTCAAATCCAATATCTAATTGCAATTTGATCACTACTATTGATTAATTCACTATTAGCTATTAACTCACAAAATTACTTAAAGGATATAACATATTGAGTTTGACTATTTGGTTCAATGCAATTCTGGACGTGAAACAAAGATGTTGTAACTTTTCTGACCCCATTCCTCTTTTTCATCCCCTGTATCTCAAATAGCTGAGGTTAGGGTTATCGATTCTTTCCATCCACTTCATCCTGTTATGGGCCATACCTATGCACAATTCTAAATTGTTCCTGTCTATTTTTGTTAATCACGCCATTCACATTCTTGTGGGCCTGTCTCGTCCTCTTTATACCATGAGAAAAATGCATGTCTTATAACTTCATGACAACACCTAGGGCCCATTTTTATGTGTGCCCAAACCATGGTAATCAATCTGTTTGTATATTTTCCTCATTTGATTTGGCCTCCCAATTGTGCATGTATAACTGAACCGAACTAAAAAACCAAATCAACCAAACTTCACTTAATTTGGTAACCAAACACTAACCAAATTAAATTGGTCACCAACCCAAATGAACCAAACTAATTCGGTTTGGTTTAGTTCAATCAGTTTCGGCCGAACAAACTGAAGTTTCATTTCCAGGTAACTGTCTTTCCCATGGTAGATGTGGCACTCTGCAACAACGGCAAGGCACACGCAATGCGACATCAAGGTCGCATGATCTGAAAGAGTGTGCTGAGAAGTTTATGGTGCTGTAGTGGTTGGAGAAAGACAGGAGCTTGATTTTTGCTGATGAAGATGCTGACACCAGCAAAGTAGACCATTTGCTAATCGAAAGAAGCTAGCAAATCGCTGCATTATTCCATTATACAAAATAGAATCAGAAACCACCATGAATCACAATTCACCATTTCCATCTCTAGCTCCGAAAACCTGATCTTTTGTACAAATCCATAGAAGAAAAAGAAAGAAGGTGGTGCTTACTTAATGCCATGGAGACTGATTTGGAGCTTAATGATGGTCCTCTATGTCAGTGAAGTTTCTGCGCTTGAAGTCGATCCGGAGGTAGTTGATTCACGGGATGGCAGCTCTTCCCGCACCAGTGCCCGTTGGCGGCCTTGGGCAGTGAGCACTAACACCCCTTGCTGTGAGCCCAGATGTGGGCTATCTTCCTGTCGTCCTCCTTGGTCCATGCACCCTTGTGAGCCTTCTTGAGGCACGGCGACGTCCCATTGCCATCCTCTTCCAAACACCACCGATGAGGTAAAGGCGTGACATATAGGAAGAAGCGAACGGTGGTATTGGCACAAATGAACGATTATTTTGGCTTGTAAGTTTTATTGGTTTGGATTGATTCCAACGAAATGACCGAAATAGTTTTCGAATGCAACTGAACTGCAACCAAAACAAAAGTAGCACCATGCCGAACGTCCGAAATGAGTTTGGTTTGGTTGGTTCAACAGCCCTATGCACGTATTATACTATTTGGAATTTAATTAATTTAAAAAGATTTTTAGAACATCTATTTTAACATGTGAATCTCGACTACTCCCACTTTATCAATATGGTTATGTTTAATATCCCAGTGTTTAGTAATCTTTGAGTCCTTATGCTATTAAGATACCCTTCCATAAATGCAACATATCTTGCACCCTCTGGTAGTATCAATATAACTTTTGCAACCATTTAGATGATTGTTGAATGACCATTTTTCCTTGAAATAGGTCTGATATAATACTGCTATTGGGTTTAATAATTGCAAAAATGTTATAGAATGATTTTTTCTATTTACTTATTTCACTACTACTTAACTTGTAAATTATTTGTCCAGGTGTATTTGGGGGACCAGTATGTGAACAATGCTACTCTTTCGGATGTTACATTTTTAGTTGAAGGTTTTTTCCTACGAACTTCTTGCTTTTACATTCCTGTAAATATATGCCAGTTGTGATGATAATAGTTCTCTAGCCATTCTTTTTTAAAATGTCAGGTCGACGATTTTATGCTCATAGAATTGCACTACTTGCTTCCTCTGACGCATTTCGTGCCATGTTTGATGGTGGCTATAGGGTGAGTAGGGTGATCTTGTGAACTTGTGTCCAACCATATGTTAAATAAGTGCTTAAGTGGCCTTGTCATTTTTTTTTGCTTTCTTTACGAAGCTTTTATTTATCAGTTACTAGGTTTAGAATATTCTATTCTTATTTGCGAGTGGCACTAGTGCAGATAGTAAATATTGGGGATGGGTAGGCTGGATCAGGTTGCTTATTTTTTATGCTAATACTTACTATTCAAGCACATGCTCAAACTTTGGTTGGGGACATTTATGTCTCTATTGTGTGTTGGGTCCCAGTGGGCATCTTTACAGGTGAGAAGGTTAGAGTGCTGTCAAATAATGGTTCACACTATTTTTATTAGAGACCATTCTTAGTCCAAATTTAAGTTTGTGCTTCAGTGGGCTTTGGAGTCAAAAATGTCAGTTGGACAGGGAAATCAAGTCTGAATCTGCTAAGTGTCTAATTGTCATTTAGGTTTCTGTGGCCTTTATATATATATATATAAAGATAAAGGCCACAGAAACCTAAATGAC
>JAVDBV010002699.1:0-13004 GCA_032619315.1 Piper longum
ATACTTAATTCTGATAGTATTTATAAATTTATTAACAATTATTATTTTATAAAATGTTTTAATGTGATTATTAAATTTTATTTTAATTACACAATTATAAATTTTAATTTTATGTGTACATATAGTCATAGCGCTCTTTTCTCCTTGTATTTCATTATTCTCTAAATTAAGAATATTTTATTATTTTATAAATTAAGAATATCTTATCCGGGTAAAACCTTTGTTTTAATATCTATATATACTTTAATAAATACTAGCTCGTAGAATAATGAGATAAATAATAATTATTTAATATATTAAATATAATTTTTTATTAGCTTTAAATATAGATCTTAGTTGAATAAAAAATAAATTATAATAATTTAATTTTCATCATTGTTATTTTTAGACAAATAAACTAAATCTTATTAATAAAAAGTAATTGAAATTATTTTTTTTATAAAAAAAACTATAAATTAATATTAGTTTGATTCAAATTTATAACTTTTTCCCCTGAAAAATATTTTTATTTTATTATATTTTAATTGGTTAAATTTTATATTTTTAATCACATCTTAGTATTGAATTGTCTTTTATTAATAAGAGTATATATAATAAATAATTGAAGGTTAACATGTTCAAATTTAAATAGCCATAGAAAAATAATTATTATTTTTGTTGTTAAAACCATGTATTTAAGACGGATGGCTAATTTCAAATTTACATCTAATTTTGCAACAACCGCTCATTACCGACAGTGAATCATTGAAACAATAATGAATGTAGTAATTGATATGGAACTCTTCATAAAACTCATTGGCTTCTTTTGTTGGTGATAAACGTTAATGATATTTAATCACCAATTGGGTCGTGGTTTATGGGGTGCCCTCTCAATTTATCATAAAATTTATTACAAAAATAAATAAAAAAATTGCTTGTATAAAGTGAAACACCAATATTGCCCATCATGGTATGTATGATCACCTAACTCCATACAAATTTAGGTAGGTAATTGAGTGCAAAGAAATTCTTTATCTACTCTTATCACCATAAACAATTAAATAAAATGAAAGTGCAGTAGAAGTTTGCTGGGTAATTACTTGTTGGTTGAGGGCAATTAGCACCAATCAATGGCTAAGTGGTAGGAACTTGGGAATTGACAAGAGCAAAGAGAGACCCATTCAAGAGGTTTACCATGTGTTTGCTTTGAAGCAGGCAAATTATCTCCTGCTGGCGAGAACCACGGCAGCCGGGATATCAACCATCAAGGCCCTCTCTTCCTCCCCCAAAAAATCAACATCTTCTCGTTTTCTTCTTCCACATCTTCTTCCCATGGCCATTTTTTTTAGACTTTTCTATTCCTTCGTCTCTCTCAAGTCCTCACCTGTTGATGCGGATGTATTGAATATGTTTTCCATGCAAGAAAAGTGGGTTCCACTCTTTTTTCACCAACCTCCTGCTCTGGTGCACTGGTCTTTGACCTGTTGCTTTCTGGGCCAGAAACCTATTTCATGCCCCACTCGATACTGTGTGTATGCAAATAGTGATGAAGTTTGATAAATATGGTACGAGTATTAAGGATTGGATTCGGATTGTAGGTCTTAAGAAGACTCTTGGTATTGGATGCGGTTGTGTTTGAGTGTGTGTTTTGGGTTGGTGTTGCGGATAGATTGTCCTCAAAGAATGCTTATTGTGTATGGATGTAACTAGGGGTGTAAACGAGTCAAGCCTATTTGAGAGTTTTTTAGGTTCAGTTCGGCTCGATTTGGCTCGTGCTCATTAATTTTGTACTCGAAAAAATACTCGGTTCAAAATAGATAAACTCATTGAACAACGAACAAAACTTAAGCAAATGAGTATTCGGCTTGGTTCGGCTCGAAACTAAAACTTGATGTATTCAAATTAGAAAAAATATTCGGCTCCGCTCAGTTCGTAAATATTATTAATGTCACATTAAACTTATATAATGTTTAAAAAATTTTTGATCCTATATAAGTGGAGCACATAAACATTCGTGAGGCTCGAGCTTAACTCGAACCAAACTCAAAAACCATAAATTTTGGACAAGCTCGGTTCGGTTTGTTTACATTAAAGTTCGGCTCAGCTCATTTTATATCAATCTAAAATCAAACACACCCTGCTTGGCTCGGTTCGGCTCGGCTTATTTACACCCGTAGATGTGACGCTACCGCAGTTTGGTTTGTAGATTGGCAGTGCGCTCTTAAACAAAAACATATATTCATCTCGAGATTACGAACTAACTACTATAAAAATTGTCAAGTGCAATGAAAATTCAAGGTACATGACTAGTACCCAATTAATGTAAATAAGTTAAACTATATTATTGGTTTGTTATATTAACATTTTTTTCCCAAACAACATGCATCAACAAACTGACCAAGTTGAGATGAATAAATGGTTTTTACGAATGAGTTAGTGCCATCAATAGGCATGTTAAAGGCTTAAATGGAATAATTATTCACGTTTTGAATGGCCCCCAGAAATTGATCAAAAGTTTTTGACGTGTACTAGGTTTATAGTTAGAAATTGACAAATAAAGTTTTAAATGAAACTTTTAAAATTTTTAATGTAACACTTAGAGTAAAACATGCCCTAATTTTGCCAAAAAAGCAATTTATTACAAATTCTTATATAATAGGGTTGGTGGCATTATTTACCTCTAATTTTTGTCGCGATCCATGCCTTCTCGTTTTGACCCGACTACCCTCATCGAAAATTATCACCTCTTTCATTTCTTTATGAAAATATCTTAATTAAACAAATTAATATTTATTTTTATCTTCTTGTCCCCTCAAATTAAGCGTGAGTTTAAGTGAAACTTTAGTTATTTGAATTATGCAAATCAATATTTCTGCTAATCTTCTGGACATCTTTAACTAAGCATGTATTTAAAATGAACTTTGGTAATTTGAGCTCCGCCTCGAATAAAATTAGGCTGTAATTAGTCATAAAGTCTAACAGAAACCCATATTTGTCTATTCCCCAACATATGTGCTAATACATGTTTAAACAAATATAACCATGGGGCAGGGTCACCTCCCTACATTTCTGTCAAATTTGAAAAGTAATGTCACCACCAGGATCCCATAGGGTCAGCGTCATCATGCTCAAGACCAGGGGGACAACTCTGAAACAGACCAACCAATGAAACCTTCAATTCTAGGTAGGAGAGAGGAAGGTCCTTCCCACACGAGCCCAAACCTTGTGAAGAGCAACTAAAGTAATCTCATAATGCCTGCGTCATTAGCAGCCTAATCAAACCATCAACCCGTCTTATTCCTCGGCATATCCCCGTTCCTGCGTGTCCCCCCAGTCATCGCATTTAGCACTTTGTCTATGAAAGACAACTTTGCTTAGTCTTTTCGTGGTTTATTTATGTTAACAAGTCCTCCAACGATGGTTGCAAAACTTTGCGTGCCTTCTTTTTCCTAGTCTGAAATATATTATGTCCATTTTAGCAGCTGCCCATGAAGAGTCACAGGCTATTTGGTCCCTTTGCAGCTTGTCCTTCACAATTGTAAATGTATATGTCCACTAGTCACGGTCAAACATTTGTCAATCAGTTCCAATCTCCAATACGACGAGAAAAATCCATACACGTACGTGTGCCAACCAAATCGTCACATATAAAAAAACTTGGCGTGTATATGCATGAATATTTTCACCAGTTGATGGAAGAATCAAACATTGGACATGAAAATGGCGATGTATAATATGCCTCGCTTCACCAACGGCAGGCCAGGGCATCCCCTCTCCTTTGATGCTGGTTGGAAGGAGGAGGGAAAAGCTGGCTCAATATGAGCAGGAAATGCATGGAAAGGAGAGAAGGAAAATGAGTTAATCACATTCAAGGTGCGAAGCATGTGGTGATCTGCAATGTTTGCAGTCATGGCCGATGGTCCCAACCGGCTTAAAACACGCTCCATGTTCACGGCACAAGACTTGTAGTTTACGTATTTAAGAATGGATGTGAGAAGTAAGCAGCCTCATCCGATGACAGAGAATACTCACCCACCTATCTTGGAGTAGTTTGCCACCTGACTATGAGAATTACATGTTTCGAGTAGTAGGACTATAATAAAAAGGGTTGCCAGGAAGCTGGTTTTAACGTCGGTAAAACTTTGACAAAAGATCATTGTATTGTTGGTGGCACGAGGAACATATTTTTAGGGAGATAGGTGACTTGTATATACGTTTGGGAAAATTTTATTTTTCAGAGTTAGTTTTTTGAATAAAAGAGTCTCATTAAGGCTTGTTTAATTTGTATTGGCTAGTAAAAAATGATATGGAAGTCGAGAGTAGTCTCGCGTTAAATCAACTAGCCCAAATTGAAGTTTTTTAAAATCATATTAAAGCAACCAACTAGCCCAAATTGAGTTTTTTGAAACTACATTATAACATTTTCGCTCTAACACAAGCGAAAGGGAGATAATTTGAGTAGTCTAATATTTGAGGGGACCTTGCATTAATTCGAACGGATAGCCTTAATTAGAGTCTTTCAAATACTTGCTGCAACATGTGAATTTAACTTGTGTGAGGGGGATGATTTGGGTGGTTTAATATGTAATGTGGAGAATTATTAGGATAATCTAAGATTAGTTCTAGGAGAGTCTAATGACGTATATATAGGGTTTGTTCAACAATTGATCAAGTTTGCCTTGAAGAACAACATTAGTAGCACTTCATCTTTTAAATGTCGAATTCTTCTTTGTCGTCTATCTATGAATTAATAATATTCATTGATGTACGTGATATATTACATGATACATGATACATGATATGATATGATATGTTTGTTTATGGGGACAAAATGTTAACTAGGGGTGAGAGACTCTTTTGGTTGGCTTTAACGCCTAAATTTCTTTAAGAATAGGCTTTGTATGTTTTTAGTTGTGAATATTATTTTGTGATTTTGCCACCCTAGATTTCAATGTAGCAGATTTAGTTATTTATAATTTGGAAAAGCGATTTAGTATTTAAAAAAAATAAACGTGAGCTTTAATAGCATCAAATCATTTTAAGTACAAAATATAAACTAGGCAAAATATCGTTTCATGTGTGACTTATATTATATATAAATTTTAATTTTATTTATAAATAAACTCATCTAGAATAATTAGGTAGAATATAATAATGTAATATGTTAACTATATATCCTGATTAACTCTAACTTAAAAATAGATTTTAATTGAATGAGAAGATATATTATAATAATTTAATTTTTTAAATTTTTGTTGTATTTTAATTAGTCAAATCTTCTACTTTTAATTCGATGTTAGTATTGAGTTCTCCTTTTATAAACAATAATAGATTAAAAGAAGTTTACCCATCTAGTTGATATAATACCCAGCAATTTTAATGTTTTTGGATTTGGACAAATTGAACATGTTAACTTCAAAATTTATAGCCTTTGGATTTCATACCTAAAAATTATAAAATTTTAGGAGAATAAATTATACATTCCAAAGTTTTTAATGCAAAAAGAATCATGTTAATCAAAATTCTATACACAAAGTTATGATTTTTAAAAATGGATGGATAAATCAGGAAAATCTAATATGTGGGTATAGGACAAGATTTTTTTTTGGACATGGTTCATTAGAAATAATAAGGTTATAGGACATTGAGAATATATTTTCTTAATGGAAGTAAGATGTTAAAGAACTCGTTCACAAAGGTTTGGTTAGTCTAAATTAAGAAATGAGTTAATAAGTAAGCAAATAAAGGGGAAAAAATTATGGTTTACAAGTTTGACGTGGTCTTATTTAAACCAGTCTATCACTAATAAGGTGTCCATTAGAATTAAATATAAATTAACGCGAGGCTAAACACTTAGCATTGATCGGTAGGCTAAAAACTTAACATTTTAAATATGTTCTAAGTGATCTTGTACCTAAATTGCACCCACAAAGACACCGTTTATGTTTGTTTTAGTGGATGTATCCTAAATCGTGTATAATTTATTAGGAGTTTTAGTTGCTTAGACAATCAGCATTTTAATAAATGGGTAGAAGTTAGTAACTTTTCCTACACAATTAAGAAAGTGGTCAATTGAATAAGGGACATAAGAGATGCTCCATATCCAATTCAATGTCGTTCGTCTCCCTCTCTCTCATGGTTGCAACGTACATGCCCCCTCTCACCTCTTTCTTGGTTACTTTGTGGAAGAAACGTTTTCTAACCTTCGTTCCTTCTAATTTTGACGATTTTATACCAATTTTCCCCAATTTTTAATAAAGGGGCATTAAGACTTGGCTTATAAGAAGATTTAACAAAGTTAAAGGTCACTAATTAAAACCTAGCTGGTAATTTCATGTAAATTATGCATACATATCATTAATTATAATATAGTGTATTTTTTATGCATGGATCATGTAAAAATTTATACTTTTATGCTAGTTTCATGATAAAATATGATGAATTTGCAATAGAAAATGAATTCACAATAATATATGAGAAGTATAATGAAGATTATAAATTTTTTGTATAAATTAAGTTTACAGTTGTATTCTAATGTTAAGATGCGTGTTGAATAAGAATCACGAAGAAAATTAAGATTTTTCATGTTTAATTAAAAAGGTGATTGACTCTATTCTTAGGATGCTTAAAATCTACTAAAAAATGACTCAAAGTTAATACATAAATTAAGAGGATAATAAGTTGGAATTTAGAGAAATCATATAAATAAAACTTGTAAATCTGAAAATAATCTTTCTAACACAATAGGAATCATCTAAATCGGAGTTATATAGTGAACATTATGACATATTTACTTTAGGGGTAAAACTCTCTAATTTCATACCCGAATTCCAGTTAACTTAGGACTTGTAATTGTCCATTAAAATCCATATTAAACATGTCTGGTGCTTACTAAAACTAAAAACAAGGTTATAAGAATAAGATAAATATGACTTATTACTATTTCTTACGAACATGTTTGTGTTTGGTCATTATTAAATTATTATTAAATTAGTTAATAATAAATGATATTAATTATGTACGATCATGCTAATATTGGTCTAAATAACTAATAATATTATATTTTAAAGGCCCTATTACATGTGTGGTATCAAACACGACTATTTTATCATAATAATGCATAATTAATGTCTAAGGGATAATTTATGTTCTTTCTAATTATAAATATTTATAGGATTTATGAGGCAATTTTATTTATCTTGATGAAAGTAAAAATGAATAAATGACCCATAGAAGTAATAATGTTCGGGTGCGGGATTTTTTCCCCCACGATTAGTCTTCGTTTCGGGTTGAATGATTAGATTTGGTGGGACCAAAGACTCCCTTGCCGCGCAAATAAATTTTGTGAACTAGAAAATAAAATCTCGAGTGCAAAGAATAATACCGAAGATTTTTTACGTAATTCCTTGGGGTTAAATTCGAGTCACTAAGTCAGTGCACAATGGGTTGATAACCACAAATTCACTATTTTCATTAATTTTTATATTTTACACAAATAGTGAATTTTGTCACCTTCAAATAAATTCTCCTTTGAGATCTCTGGCTGCAATACTCCAGTTTGCTCCCTTTCAAATCATCAAAATAACCTCACTATTGCGTCCAAAGCGTTAAAAAATGGTAGGTTAGTAAGTTTCATCTCGATCCAAGGTATAGAAGTCCTTCAAATTATTTTTAGAATTAGACTCTTTCGAGTTGGTTTTGGGCATAAATGCTAGACCAAATTGACTAGCGTGCACAGACTTCTAGAGCACTAGTTCAAAATCCAAGTCGTGAATGGGTATACTGATAAGGTTGCAGATCCAGGTCTGGTCATAATCGTGGTCAACCATGGGGTAGCGAAGCTTGTCGCAGATTTGGGAGAACAAGTGGACGCGATCAACAGTAAATGGGCCCAATAGACACAGCTACGGCGGCTTTGCAACCGCGGGTTTGAGGCTCTGGCAACAGCGGCAAGTGGCAACCACCCAGATAAGTAGAACTCTGATCTATGAGCTGTTTGGTGATGGTTCGGTGGCCGATGGAGCGTTCGATTTGGGGTATTGGCACTAGAAAGTTACCACATAATTGGTCTTTGGCTGGGCTTTACCGCAATTTTCGAGCAACGGTGGCAACCAAATGCAGAGAGGCTTGATTTAGGTTTGTATCCGGCACAAGGGAGACATATTGGTGGCAACTTCTTGTCCTATAGTGGCGGTGATCGGTCAGATAGACTCCGAGAAGTTGACTACTTGCTGTTGTCGTGCTGCTTCGTTGACGATCTTTTGGGCAGTTTATCAATGATGACGGGATTTCTCGTCAAAAATTTTCTATTTGGTTCTATTGTCAGCGTTGAGGTGAGCATGGTGGAAATGTTCGTGTGGCCGAAGATGACCTGAGCTGGTCGAACGGAGGGCCCAAAGTTGGTCGTTTTTCTACACTTTTCTACTTTGCTGTTGTGGTAGGAGTTTTCTGGGCTATTTCCCAGCATCCAGACCGGGTCTATAACTGTGTTAATTGGCCGGTGGAAGTGTCCAAAGTCAACCTCTTTTACCTATTTCATGCTTCGATTGGATGCTTCATGGGGAGATTCCAGTGACGTTGGGCTTCTTCGGCGACGGATCTCAGTTGAGTTGTGTCAAGGGAAATTGTGAGAGCTTGTTAGAGGTAGTGGAGTGGTTGGAGACAACCTGGGTTGGCTGGTTGGAGGGTAGGAAGGTGACTGACTACTTAATGATGCTTCACAAATTCGACCAACAATTTCTTGAAGCTTTTTTTACTCCGGTGGGATTTTGGAGATTTCTAGGTTGTGTTAAGGGAAATCCAAACTATGTTCTGGTGGGCTAGGGGTTCGTAAGAGATGGATTTCCGGCGATGAGCTCCTCCCCTTCCTTGTTCATTTCCCACTTTGTTTCTCTTCTACTTTTTTCTTTTTTTTTTCTTTTAGTGCACAAGCCCCCCTTTTCACAAATTTGTCACAAATCCAAGCCTCACTTATTCCCCCTTAGTTGGTTTTGTATTTGATGGTTTTAAATCTTCACCCGCTTCCTCTGATCTGCTCCTTTTTCTCCTCTTCCTTTGATTTTGGAACCACCGTATATTGTTTCTCGGGTGATGGTTAGCTATGGAAGCATGAACTCTATTATGGGATTCGATCACTTGGGTTCGATTACATAGTTTGGATGAACAATTAATGAAGTATGAATTGAATTATATTTTCTTATAATTATGGTATGTACTTAATTCTATTAATATTTGTCACGACATTCATACATAGTCATATAGGCTAGAATGGGTAATGATACTAGGTTTATGTGATTTTTCATGTAGGGGTACATTACAGATGAGTTTAAGGACTTTGCCATGATATCTAAGTTTATTTAGTTGTTATTTGGGTAGCTTTAAGATCCCTAATTTCATTAGACGTATGATTAGTCGGTTGATGTTTCAATCGAAAACAAAATATACAATAGGATTATGCATTATAACAAGTAAATTAGAAAACAAATATGACTAAGATATATTTTTATATTTTTATGGGTTAAGTTTAGGCACTAGGCCAACGACTTAGCTGTTTTTAGTAGAGATAAGGCATTCGGGAGTGTAGGCTTCCTTATCGATTCTCTACATGTTTATGACTGGTTTAATAAATATATTATTTTGGTGATGGTAGTGCACACCTATTAAGCAAGGGTTGTCGTCTATAGTGAAGTTAAAAAACTTTATGTTCTCCGCAAGATATTATCTCTATAACATATGTGATCACTTGTGGGTTTATATTATGATGTTGGGTTTAGTGTGGTCACGTCATCCTCAACTTGTACAAACTAAATAAATATTATGTTCATTTAAAGAACTAAGTATGAATAAGTGAATAAGTTACTTAATTCATTTAAATTAACTTATTTTATGATATGTTATGCAAGTTATGCTTTCAATTAGATTATGTTATGTTACAATTCCTTTTTTTATTGTAGATTATAGAGTTATGTTATATTATGTAATAATCAAATGGAATTTGTATTTACGCAATTTAATTGATCATTGATTATAAGTATTTTGATTTATATTATATATTATATATTTAATGAAGAAGCTCAGCCTTAGGAGTTTTGTTAACTAGAATACCTTGGACTGAGCATGTATGTCATACAATTATGTGATAAATTTTAATTGTATAATTTTGATATTTAACAATTATGGCTCATAGAAATTATTTCGCTCTGATGTTTTATTTACCTTATATTATACATGACCTTAGTTCAGGGTTCATGTGTGTTAAGAAAACCGGCACCTCTCGAGCATACTTTTTTTAAAGGAAAACTCATAACTATAGTATGGGGATAAAACCCAAAAAATGTAAAGAACAACCCATGAAAAAGGAAAAATTAATAAGCATATATTTTTTCAGAGTCAAAAAATATACTATTTGATTCAAGATATTTTTCCTAGTTGTGCTGGAGACTTGTGAGTTGTAGCAACAATCACTCAATTATTTTACCTAACTCATGTCAAGAATAACAATAAAAAAATTAGTGTACAATTATAACATGAGTTATCCAATTAAATTAAAATCCAAACTCCATACATTAATCACATTAACTAGCCATGAACCAAAGTGCATGCATGGCGTTGTCTGTACAGACGTTCTAGCATGCTTTAGCACGTTAAAAATGGTCTGAATTGGAAATGGATGTCAAGGTTGGACCCGGGTTCACTGTTTAACGAACGTTTTACATGTATGCCATGTGAATTTCTTGACTCTTATCATTCTGGCTAGCTTTTTATCAATGCAGCACTTTTTATGCAGCTATTTTTAAGTTTTTTTATGACTTTAAAAGCTGGTGATAAATTATACCTGGGATTTGTGCAGACCAATTCCCATTATCGTTTGTTTTTGTGGATGAAAGGCATTGGCTTTAAGCTCTGGAATTAAAAATATGCTGACAATCATCTTCTCTATGGATTGAACTTGCTGATCATGGTTGCACAATTCCGCAACTCATCATATTGGGTTGCTTGGAAAAAGCAAAAAAAAAACTCATCATATTGGGTGTGAAAATTGTCTTAAAATATAAAATGAGGCCATGATGATTTTATTAATATCATGATTTGGGATCGTCTTGTAGTGCAAGCAAGTTTGCATAAGTGAAAACTTGTAGTTTGCATAAGTTGAACGACCATATGATCCCAGTTATCCACTGTGATTTAACAAGGTTAGAAGGTTCAGCAAAAGTTTGAAAGAATAGAGGCTTCTAGTTTGTCAGTGTTTTAAAATTTGGTGCTTCTAATATTTTTTATTTCTGGGTTCACTACACCATCTAGAGTTCTCCAAACAAATGACGTCTCCACAAAAAAATGTGCCCGAATTGTGATAAAGATTAGATATTTTCAGCCGCGATTCATGGAGTCCAGAAAATACGAAAGACAAACAATGGACATTAGCATTAACAATTGATAAATTTTTATTTTATGGAGTGGAGAGTCAACTCCAAATCGATTTACAGTCATATATAATAATTTTTCAATCCAACAAGCAAAAAAATATTTTAAATTATGAGATATTACTCTCTTTTGCATTTAACATTAATAAATATATAATTATGTTACTTTAAATTATCGATTTAACTAAACTAAAAAATATATAATATAAAATAAATTCAAATATATGCAGAGGCCTACAAAGTAATATACTACTCGCATTCATAAATTCAAGTCGGCCAAAATCTATCCAAGATTAATGAGAAAGTGATCCCCAAATTCAGAAGCTTTGTGTGTTTTTTCACCACTCGTGTTAAATGCAATGAACTAGTAAATTAGACGGAAACGACTAGCTTCTAGCCAAGGGGAGTGTCTGTGACACACATGCCATGAACTGATTTTTTCCAAGACTAGGGGACAATTAGTTCTATATCATAACCATCCACATTAAACTTGCTTGAAATATCACCATTAAAGTATAAATATTTTTCTTTTACCAAATCACTTAGATTCATTTGAAACCAATATAATCTTCATGTATTTCTTGGTATAGTGATGTCCATATTTTTAAAACTCAAAACTCAGGTTTGATTCGGAATGTCATGGAATTGAGTGATTTGAAGTTGACTTCTAACTAACTTAAAATTATTTATATTAAAATTTTAATTATATAAATAGAAAGTTATATGTCATGGAATTGAGTGACTTGAAGTTGACTTCTAACCGATTTAGAGTTATTTATATTAAAATTTTAATTATATGAATAAAAATTTATATGAAATTAGTATACATTGATCTTCGGATACTTGAAATTGATAAATAAATAATGTACATTACTTTTTTAAAAAAAATAATTAAGCTAATCTAAAAGAAAAATTATACATCTTTGATAACTTTTATTATATGACTGAGAGAATCAATTATTAAATCAATAGAGTTATCTATAGATTTGACACATACAAAATCGAGTCGACTCGAAAAGTTTTTTATATCAAAATTTTTTTTGAAAATAGTGATGCCCGATAATCAATTAGTAAGTTAAGGACATGGTTTTTGTTCACGGATCGAATTGAACATACTAATCCACTAATTCTTTTATGCTCCAAATTTCCAATCCTATAATAATGAACTAGTCGAGAAGAATTGAGATACAATAAAATCCAAAATAAATGATAACAATACAATGTGATCCATAAAGTTTTCACTAATCCAAAGCATTTTTTACGAGAAAATAATCATAATTTATATTAAGTGAACTTTTTTCTTTTTTTATGGAATATGACCATTTCTTTAAACCCCCCTTGTTTAAGAAGAGTTGATTTAAGGACTTCAATTAATAAAAAATATAAATATTTTTTTGGGAAAATATCATAAATAGCCAAATTTGAGATTTTTTTCAAAAATAGCCAAATTTACATAATTATATCAAATATAACCATTTATAACTTTTATATCAATTATGACCAGATTCTATCATTTTTCACTTAATGAAGAAAATACCTATAAAATATATTTTTATTAATGTCAAAGTAGATAATAGATAAATTTTATAACTTTTACTAACTTTA
>JAVDBV010002700.1:0-10867 GCA_032619315.1 Piper longum
GATGGAAATGCCAGCTCGACGGAGGAGGAATGAAGTCTTCTGCACATATATATATATATATATATATATATATATATATATATATATATTTGGTGAATGATTGTTTAATATTTAGTTTATAATTTTATTGTATTAGTACTAATGTGAGGAAATGAAAAGCATAACAATGTGATGACATGATTAAACGCTATGGCATGATATAACCAGAAATATGAATAGATGACACACGTGGGATGAGACCCAAGCTTCAGAGTGAGTTATAGTAGTTCAGAAGGTGTGAATGTAATTTTTGATATATGTTGATATACTTGTACGTATACTATGGATAGCCCTAATTACATTTTTAGAGGATTCTCTGTCCGTTTTAATTTGAAATTTTTATTTATTTTATTGAAATTGTTGATTTTGTATGAATTAATTGTTAAGTCATCCATATAGTATCTTGCTAGAGTTTTACATATTTAGGCATGTATAACAAATCGTATATTAATTTTAAGATGCCGAAATCAGATCCGTACGAATTAAGTTTGAATTAGTCGACCTAACCAGGGCCCGTAACATGCCGATTCGGTTCACGAGCGTAAATCATATTTGAGGTGTTACATTTTCAACCCACACCCTCCGAGGGATATCACATTTCACACTCAGTGGGTACCATTCCCTCACTTCCTGTCGGTGTTTAAAAACAAAAATAAAACAAAAAAAAAGGGAAGATACTTATTGTTATTGACGAGAAACAAAGGACATCCACCAAATGCATGACGGGCAATCCACTTTACGCACCGATAGCAGATTTACCTGCGGTGGGCTAGGGCCTAAGGGGAGAGCTCTGCCTACAAGGAAAAGTAAAAAGCACTTGCGTTCACAACAATTTCAGAGCACTTCTAGCAGAAACACAATAAAAGCTGATTGAATCTCACAACTGTAAGACTACTAGCACTCTTCATAAAATCCCTTGCTTACCACATATTTACCATGTATAATTCACAATTCACATCGCATTCACACAACCTACACCCATAACAATCAACAAATGGTTTAGAGGGCAGCAAGTACCTAGAGTGCTTGGCTACAGCCTCAAATCTTTACCATTTAAGCAAAACAGGACACAATTGGAGAGCCGTTAAATACAATAGACCATGTCGTATGCAATCCACAAAATTAAGCTAAAGTTGCATGTCATAATTATAATTGAGGTTTCAAATATCCATGCATTTTCACCTCAAGTTACAAAGGAAAAATGTTACACAGTATGAACATATACTTAACTGGAAAAATCCACGAACCATCTTCTCCACATCCATGCATTTCAACCCTCAAAAGTTACAATCAATACATGCTATAAACTATAAAGTTGTTTAAGAAGAATACATGCCATAAAGAATAATCAATAGTATGATAGGCTAAGCTATCATTGTAGAGCATAAAAATGATACAAACTGAAAAAATACAACATATGAAACAGATGTACAAAAATGTAGCAGACAGCGAGGATACAAATAATAAGCAAAAAAACTGTCAAAGAACTCAAAATTAACTAGAAAGCGCTCCAATTATCAGAATTCCGTCTTGGTGTCTCACCATCAAAAGATTTAAATGGGCTATTCATACCAAAGGGATCAGAGTGTTTAGGTGTTTCGTCAAACGATTTGAATGTTCCAGAAGAACCAAATTGTTCTGGGTATTTAGGTGTCTCACTCTCCAGGGATTTGAACGGGCCAATGGAACCAAAGGGATCAGAATCATCAAAGGACTTGAAATCTCCTAGATCCCTTGAACTCCTCATTGAATCAAACCTAGCAAAACTGCCCGAATCCCTCGAACTTTGTATCGAATCAAACCTTGCAAGTGATTCTCGAGGTGCAAATAAACCATGGTCATGCATGTTGAATGAATCAAATCTCGAAAAACTGTCAAAAGAGGGCTCTTCAGACATTTGGCTCATTCTTGAAGGAGAGTTCGAGTTAAAAAAAGGAGTGCCTGGAACAGAATCAGTAAATACAGAATTCCTTGTTTGATAAGTATTGTTCACAAGTGGGGATGCTTTTGTCCTTATTGGGTTGAGCCCAAGGTCTTTCGAACTGAAGAAAGTATTATCTTTACTTCCATCAGTTTCGGGTTCCTGCATGAAAAAACAAAGCTGATATCTGTCAGCTTCGAGACCCTCACTATATTTGTTCTTGAGAAATTAAATGCTTTACCTTGGAATTGAAACCCCACATAGAGTCTGTATCATCATTACCATCAAAATTTGGCCAGTTACCAGTAGCAAAGGTATCTAAGGAAGTGGCCTGAGTGGCTCCATTGTCACTGCATGGATAATAGCATTCTACACTCAAAACACAAATCAGAAAAGTAATGTTTTATCTAGGATTAGATTTTACCAGAGCTGCCAGAGGCAGGTCAAACAAGACGTACAATTTCTGCCAGAGGCAGAATTTGACCATTTGAAAGGTGGTCCATTAAAAAAATTGCAAAATAAAAACCCATGGGTCTTGATGAGAATCTGGTGTCCCATTTTGTGTTCATGAACTATTTGACAGGTTATATCAATATAAACATCCAGAAAAGGAAAACCATGTACCTGTGATTATCCACACCGCGAGGAGAAAAAAACGTAGCATCTTCTCTATCAGTGTTCAGAAAATCCCTAGCATTGCCATGAGACGGGCTTCCAAGGGTACTTTTTTCTTCTGAGACTTCAATTGTACTTTCTTTTTTTATATCCTCCTTGGGCGAGCTAGGGTGTGAACTATTATCGGACTTATAATCAACAGGGGCTTTATCATGCCACACAAGATTAGACTTCGGTTTTTCAGGGGCATTGATGATTGGAACATCAACACTAAGTTCTTTGACAATTGCAATTCCTGACAAGTAAATATGATCCTTCAGCAAAAGAGAGAATATTTATGATGTTCGCTTTGAAAAAAAAACAACAAATTTCAATTTCAAATCACTCAAAGGGTATATGGACCATCCATATATGCAGGCTTCATACCAAAGGCCAGGTCATAATGATAGGTTGACTTTTCCTCGCCAGAAGACTGTGAAGCATCGGACTAATGTACATGGACCCAATTGGCTTCCATACTGCCTCCCCTCAAGACCAGTGTTATACTTCATATTAAAAAGAACTAAAAAAACTACAATAAATTTCTAAAGATTCTGTATTGTCTTCCATAAACTAAGGGCTGCATGAGTTAATCTGAGCCTCTCTTCGAAGTTCATATCTACCCATTCAAAGTTCTATTCCAAATGACATAAAACCATCATAGTTGCATTGACAAATGCAAATGAAAAAAGATCTCCCTAATACCTTCATCCTCAAATTTATCCCAGTCTTCATCCCAATCAGCTGCTCCTCCTTGGATTCCAGGCTGCCAACCTAATACATAAAAGCGCAGCACAACTCACTAACACAACCCCAATGAAGAAATATTAAAAAAAACTAAAATAAAAACAAAAAATACAGAGCAATAACATTCACGAAAAAGCCAGTCCGTTAAATTCAAATTTAAACGGCAACCCAAGCAGTTATTATACAAGTATAACTCAAACCAGAAAATTAATAGCCCAAATAGTTGGCATGCCTTAGCAAGTAAACCAGCATTAAGCCACAACAGACAACTACACTATCAAAAGGGTAAGTTTATCAGAAACGATTAAGAAAATGGATATTAATCCACAGAAAGAACAAGAACAAAAACATGTTCCCTTTCTTTCCCTCTTTCCTTTTCTCTCCCCCAAGCCCTCTCCCACTTTCCACTCTCCCCATCTATTGTATGTTCTTCATCTATATAGCACTCTAATTTAGCAAGAAATCGGAAACAGCCCAGTATCAAACTTGGAGGATGCAAGATCAGCAGAGAAAGTTTCAATTTGATTAATCTTCCCAATGATCAAAACCTCCTGCAAATGTCACCAGGTTTTTCCTATCTCTATAACAACCACAAACACAACGTCCCTGTCGTCATTACCATTTTGCCATATCATCGTCATAATCATCACTCAGCAGAGAAAGTTTCAATTTGGTTAATCTTCCCAATGATCAAAACCTCCTGCAAATGTCACCAGGTTTTTCCTATCTCTATATCAACCACAAACACAGCATCCCAGTCGTCGTTGTCGTCATTACCATTTTGCCATCATCATCATAATCACCACTCAGCAGAGAAAGTTTCAATTTGGTTAATCTTCCCAATGATCAAAACCTCCTGCAAATGTCACCAGGTTTTTCCTATCTCTATAACAACCACAAACACAACATCCCTGTCATCGTTGTTGTCATTACCATTTTTCCATCATCGTCATAATCACCACCATCATCATCCATCTAATGCTTAATGATTGGAGCTGGGGGGGCGAGGGTGGGTGGCCCCACCGGTGGGGTTAAGGATCCCTATAATGCCATTTTTTACTATCACAGACCATATCAAACCTCTTGAAATATACATTTTCGTACGACAACTAAATAGCGTAAGGAATCATGTGAAGGAGAATGTGCTTAATCCTGAAGCCAACTTTTCCATAGTATATTACAAGAACATAAAATCGTCGAAATACAGATCCTCAAGCAGCTTGTTACTAAGAGCATTATCACTAAGCCCATTCCATCACGTTTTAAATGCCAAAATGACATGAATTTAATCAGCAATGGTAAAATAATTTCAGAAAAATTAGCCGTACCAAATGGTAGCTCCAGGAGAACAGTTGGTTTCATATTCAAACCATGCTTCTTGCAGCGTTCATTCAGACCTTTCACAAGGTCTTCAATATCTGAACGTATGCGGTCAACACGAACCTGGAAAAAAGAAAAAAGACAAAATGTTATGGTTAACTTTATGATACAGCTTTCATCACATAAGGATATACTATAAACCGATTGCCCAGACCGGTAGTCACTTTTCATGGGTCAAACACATTTTACTAAAAGACCTACAGAGGAAAAAATATGATAACAATGAAAAAAATAAAAAGGAAAATTTAATCAGTTTGAATAAAAAATAAGTGCTGATAGCAGAGGAAGAAATTATAACTCAAGCATTTAAAAGAAATTTAAACTGGGGAACATATGACCATTTAAAAGAACTGCTAATCACACGGAAGCAAGAAACCAAAGGCAGAACACACAGTTAACAGATGCACAGCAAGTGAAAGATCATTATCCTAAACACTGAGTTTGTCATGTTAGCTCACTTGTAGCAATCAGCCAGTTATTAAATACTGTCAATGCAACCGAAAATTATTTTTTATAATTTAATAGAAATATTCGTGTATATCTGAAGAAATAACACAACATCATCAACAACCATACTTGCCTGAAGTAAACCATCAGCTGTTCCCCCTTGATCCATTTTGGCAATGGCATTAAATAGTTCCATTTTTCTTTCCTACAGAGTAATAAAGAAGAACAACACAAGCTCTTTAAAGAATTAAATTGGCAGGCAAAAGAAAACAGGTAAGACGCTTTCATTAACTGCAATATGATACCTGAACATCTCGGAATGATGCCTCTTCAATGTTTAACTTCGATGCTGCCTCTGCAACCTGTTTGTACTTTTCCTCATACCTCTTACCCAGAGCCTCCACCTGATAATCCAGTGAGTAGCTCCATTAGTTGATATTGCCAATAAAATACTCTTTACATTGAAAACAGTTCTTATCTAACACGATAAAGAAAAATCCACGTTATAGAAAATTACCTCTTGCCTGTCAGATGACGTTCTCTCTGTAATCTCATTGAGTCGATTATCACACCTACTCTTGTATAAAACCTGTCCAAATTACAAAGTATTAATATCATAACTCGTACATAAAAGCTATTAACACAAGATCACAAGTCCTCATAACTAAGCATTGTCAGCAGGATTTGTCCCCCAAAACTAAATCTAATCTGGTTTATACTTTTTTGTGACAAATCTTGGACCATCGTGAACAGATTAGAACAAGGCCATCTTAACGTCTAGCTGCTGCCCTGCTTCATGCCATGCCCTGATGACTAATTCTGATGCATATGTGAGATTTTTTAACCTATAAAACTATCTTTCCAGGTTACGTCTAGCGTCCTGCCTCTTTCTCTCCCCCTCTCTCCTCTGCCTCTCTTGTTAATATCTCGACCTAAAATCGCTACTCCCTTCATTTTCTCCACTATCTCCACCCCTACCTTCATCGTCTACCCATCATCAGTGTCGACAGATGGGTGCATTTATATTCCACTTGTTGTAGCTAGAAAAGGTCAAGAGATTGATCTGGTAGAAGTCATATGACTGGGCAAAATTGATGTAGAGAAGCAAAATCTAAAAAGAAGAAATCCATGTTGCTATCCCCATCCTAGCTAAGATAAGGTGCAGATAATGGTGATGATGATGATAATAATTATTATATCATCATCATCACCATCACCATTGCATCACCATTGTCGTTGTTACCGATATTATCATCTCCATCATTATCATTGTCACTTTATATCCTGCCCAGATTTAGACCTAGCCCAAGGCAAACGATGACCTCTAGATTCAGCGTACCTTGAAAAAAATGAATGGATGCAGACCCACATACACAGTCTAAACAAAACAAAGAGATGGAAAAATTTAGTTTGCTCTTCTGTAGATCTAATAATAATAAAGGTTTTAACCACAACCACAAGTTGAGACTATTCATCAAGCCATATCCTTTCTCCAATATAACACTTACAAAAATAATGAAGAAATGTCCTAAGCCCTATAATATTTAACATCTTCTCAATTATACTTACAGTACGTTGTCATCCAATGTTTAAGACTGTCAATCACATGGTAAAGCAATAAACGAGACTATACTTTGTACAAGAACTTAATACTTTAAATTACAAATAGTAAGAAAATAACTGTGCCAAAACAAATAGTTTTTCAGGTGGCATAAATAATGTGTCTGACAGCTAAAGGTTGTGCTTCATATGTTATCAATCAAATACAGCCACACTCTGCTATCAGATAGCATGCGGATACCAATGAGTAAACCATCAGGAATTGGCTAGAGTATCATTGGATTCAATCATGAATAACTGAGCTACAAACTATCTTAAGGAACAGATAAAAAAAAAATCAAAAGGTAAGTTATTTTCATTCAAAACATGAATTCACCACAGTGAAAAATGACTCAGCAACAGAAATAAGATAAATATAGGTAAAAATGCTACTCACAAGGTCTTGCATCTTTGTTTGATAATATTCAATCTTTTCTTTTGAATCAAGAATCTCTTTCTGGGATTCAATCTGTTATTGATCACCAAAGTATATAATAGGAAAATAAAGTAAAAAGGAGTCACATATATTGCATGAACCAAAACAACCATGTCATAATACTGCGCACAACAGAGAAACTTGCTCAAAATTAAATAGACATAAAGTTCCTCATGTTGCAAGATACAACATATCAAATTATCAATCCTACAAAAAGTGTGCATCACAGATAGCATATTTGTCTTCAGAGACACTCAAATCTCACTTCTATTTCAGAAGTAAACAGAGAATAAATTTCCTATCGGGCATTTTTTAAAAAGCCAAAACACAATTTTTCGAACATACTTTGTAATTAAATGAAGCCCTTTGTCTAAATAATAAAAAAATAAAATTTAATTTGATAATAATAACATTAATATTACTTTTTAATTGAAAACTAGCACTTCCATATCCTGTTTAAGTTTCCTTAAAAACAGTTATTATGGCACTAATATTTTCTAATTTACACAATAAAGACACAACTTATTGACAAAAGTAACCAAGGCCCCCTGCCGAATCATTTATAACATATATTACCAAAGGCAAATACAAAGTAAAGCAACGAACATTAATTAGTCCTTCCCGATATCTATTGCAATTTAGCTTGGAGATACTATTTTTCACTTGAAAACTAAGCTCAATTTGTTCCAAAAAAATATCAAATTAGTCATATCAACTTTTTTTATCAATTGATAATAAAAACCGTAAGAGCATTCGGTTTATAAGTTCTTTCAGATTTCCAAATTTTTTAAAGAAGGCTTATACATTTAACTATAGTCTATAGGAAACAAAAAAATCCCACCTTATTGCCCAAATCATCAGCTTCATGAAATTTTGAGTTCAATGTACCATTGTCGACCTTACGCAAATTGTTCACACCCAGAGCTGGACCTCTTGACCTCTGCTGAGATGTCACACCCTCACTTTGACGCAGACCAGATGGCTGTGCCGAAGGCTTTGTTCCAGGCAGGGGTGGCCGACCAGCAGATATTCCTTGCAACAAAAACAATAAGCATGAGAAAAACAAAGCATGCTTGTTAAATATATCATACATCAAGGTTTATAGGCACATGAAATGCATAAACGACAAAAGAATTATTGCCAATTTTTTACCAGAGGCCATTCTCCAAGTTCCACCGCCATAAGCAGTTGTTGCCAGACTAACCGGGGGTAGCAATGGGTCCAGCTTAACAGAATCAGGAAGGGCATTAGGAAGAGAACGCCCTTCTCTGGAGCGCTCCATCAAATACAATGCAATGCAGAACTCTCTAAGTGAAAGCATGCTATCGTTATCTTGATCAGATAGATCCCAGACCTGCTTTAAGATCTCTGGAACATGACAGAGTTAGAAAACATGTTTTGACACTGCAGGTTCTGTCAGAAGATCAAAGAAAAGTATACCTCGTGGTAACCTCCAACTCAAGAAGAGACCACGGGCCTCTTCTCCAGTAATCTTCCCATCCCTATCTGTATCCACCTTCTGAAACACGTTAGTGTACTTTTGAATATTAGATGGAGTCATCCTCGGCCATACTGGGCTAGAAGGGGTAACAGATGAACCCACTGAGGCAGGCAACGGCATAGATCCAGCATTACCATGACCCATGCCAACTTGACCAGAATTCATCCCCAAACCAAGTTGCTGATTACTGTCATAAGGCAAACTTGCCATGCCTGCAAAAGGATCAGGTTGGCTCTGCTTAACCACAGGCTGGGGCTGAGATGCAGTAGCATTTGTCATATATGCAGAAGTAGACACACTGCCAGAAGAAAATGTCGGTGTGGTAACTGATTGTTTTTGCTGCTGAGATACAGAAGAGAAGACATCTCCTCCAAAACCGGATGTAACAGAGAGACTATTATTAGAAATCACAGGTCTGAAACTCTTGTTGGTGTCCAATAAACTTTGTGAGACTGTTGCAGAACCTAAGCCAGATGAAGTCTTCCGATCAAATTGACCCAAAGGCGTGGAACCAGCAAGCAAGAAGCCTTGTCCATCGGAGATTACAGAGGGAGTAGAGCTGCCGCCATGAGCGGCTTGTGACGACAAGCCATGTGTTGCTCCCGTTGGCCTTGCAACAGGCAAGTTAGCAGACATACTGGGAATATTTGAATTTGGAAGTCTAGGTCCAGATACACTACCAGCTCCAAGGAAACCAGGGTAAGAGGCCTGGCCACCTGGCGTAGCTTGTGGCTGCCCTATGTATTGACTTGAAGGAGGAGAAAAGAACTGCTGGCTCATATTTGCACTTGGAGATCCCTGAAGTCCAGTAGAGCCAAGTGATGAAGCCAATGAAGCAGCACCTGTTGGAGGCCTGGCTCGATTCAATTGAGAAGCAGGCCCTGCCACAGGGTTTATCTGCGGGGCAGGAATCTTAGCCGCAGCTGGACCATATAAGGCTGCTTTAACCAGTTCTGGGGTTAACTCTCGCCCACTCTGTGCCACTGTTACAAGCCTAAGTGCATTATAGAACTCTGGACGACCAAGGAAACCACTATTATTGGTATCCGCAAAGGTCCATATCTGCAAAAGAAGTGAAGGTAGATAAAATGCTTATAAAATAAAGTGTGCTAAAGCTTCATCAACACAGAAATTTTTTTTTTTAAAAAAAAGGGAATCCATGACCAGATCAGGATAAGGTCGAAGAGTAAAAAGAAGCAGAAGCAAACACAAATTGCAAACTCACATTGTACACCTGCCCTTTCAAGTTTCACTAATTACCCTACAAATAACTTTCAACGTTTGGTTCTAAATCTAATCACGACCTGGACTGCAATCCCCGAACCAATAAGACCCGGACGGCAAACTAAATTAATCGAATTTTAAAGTTGAAAAAAAAAGAACAATCTGTTCAGAAGATCAAAGAAAAGCTTGCATCAATCATCTTTCTTGCTGAAAATAAACTTAGTGCCACGTACTTTTCTCGTGCTAATAGAAGCTTACACTCCCGCACAATGATGAGCAAACAATTAGAATCCACTACAAGTGAAACAAAACTAACAACAACCATAATTATAACTTTGTTAACAACAACCATTTATCCAAAAAACAAAAAAATTAGAGGGAATGAGCAAATAAGCTCCTTAATATGTCAAATTGAAAACCATATACAACTATCATCTTCCCAGTTAATCAAAAAGACGAAATCTCAAAATAATTTCTTATATCACAAGAATCTGACACTTCCCACATTTATCAGCTCAAATAACAAAAAGCAACCATTTTTTCCAAGAACAACCATGGCTACTTCGATTCCAAGAAAAGACTGACGGTGTCGAAGATCTTTTATCTCAAACTCTCTTCTCTGGCTAGATTATTCTTTAGTAGCAGAATTTCTTTGATATTGTCCCCAAGTACTATAATCAACAAGAAAGGGCATCACCAAAGCGGGGGAAAAGAATCAAAGAAACTGTAAGACGAAAAGTACCCGCGCGAGGGCCTGGTTGGGCAAATTGGATCCGCGAAAGAAGGCCACGGCCTCGGCGCCGCTGATTCTGCCGTCCCGATCCAGATCGGCACGCTGGAAATAAGACTCGAACACATCCATGCTGGGCGCCGCCGGCCTCGTCGTTTGCCTGTCCGGCGGCAAGAAGGCGGCGTCGAC
>JAVDBV010002701.1:0-14676 GCA_032619315.1 Piper longum
TAGATTCTGGTGTGTGTGTGTGTATATATATATATATATATATATACACACACACACACCAGAATCTAATCAATAGTAACATGTTCAGATCATATATAAACATAAATATGTACCAGAATCTAGTCAACAATAGGATGCTCATTCTAGTAGGATCATACATAACAACATACATATGCATACATATAAGAATTGGTGCATGAGCCAACATGGTAACCCTTGACAACTAAATCAAACTAGAAGTCTAGTAATACAAAGAAGCACACATAGACATATATATAAATGTTGGTGCATGGTAACCTATGACTACTCAATTAAATTAGAAATCTAGTAACAGCTTAATATAAGAAAATATGCACTTTAAAATATGGTTGACGTACGGGTATCTCAACGTGCAACTAACTTCAATGACAAATTTTGACAAATTTCATAACCAACGACCATGTTAAAAAATTCAACAAAAATTATTGTTTCACTCTAATTCCCCTTTTTTTGTTTGAGAAGGATATGTTTATATAGACATAGTCTAATGTGTGAAAATAAAAAAAATAAGAAATGAAAGGTCATAATAAATTAGTCATAAATATATACATATTTTATAATAACGAAATACGAAAATACAATAAATAAGCTTACGCATTCCATAATAACAAAATACAAAAAGGTAATAAAAAAGCTTATTAGAAACAATCAATAAATATTATTAAAGTAATTTAATTCAATAATATTTAAGTTTCATTTAGAGATAAAATAACTAGTTATTTTTGGGGTTTACAATATGAAACATTATTAAGAGGCAAATTAAAGAATTTGAAAAAGTAGAGGGACTTGGAGAGGTTTGGGGAATAACCACGTGTTAGTTAAAGGCTGAAATGTGAGGAGAGTGAAAAAATCATCCTCCTATAGTATATAGTAGATATAAAAAAACAGGTGTCAATAGCGAAAAAATTGGTCCCTAATATGAAGTTTTTATGACTACAATTTTTGTGACAAATTTCTAACTTTAGGGACAAAATTATCATCCTTGATGTCCTACTTTTTTGTTTTGTCATTTCCTCATATTCCTTATATGCATGAAAAAAATCGATTATAGTCTTATATCATTGGCCCTAGAATTTTATTTATTTATTTTTGTAGAATTATTAAAAAAAACCTAATTTTAGAATTTAAGTTTAATTTAAAATATTTGTGTAACAGCATGACTCAAGTGTAAAATAATAGGTGTGAGTTATCTTTTCAAAAGTAGTTAACCAATGTTAAAAATCTCACCATTAAATCGAATCTTACCCTATAGATGTTAGATGTGCGATTAATTTAATGGATCTCACAATACTTTTCATGTTTGATCTAGTTGTCTTCTTACACACAAGGGAGGGCTTGTAAAACCCATGATTCGAGTCAGAGTTTTACATTAGCGAACTAGTCAGTTCAACCGTCAATCCAAGTCGAGTCAGTTTCATTATTCGCGTGTTGAGTCAAGGCCAGCCGTGTATTATGAGCAACGAGGGTAAAGTGTACTTGAGTATATGATGATAATGTTAAAAAAATGATGACAAAGAAGTTATCAGAGTATATGACAATATGAATTTTTTTTTATGTATTTGATCTGAGAATTATTTTTAAGTTGAATAACATATTAAGACACATTATATAGCAGTTTGGGTGGGTTATTAGTTATAGAAAATGTCATTTTGATGTGATGGTGTGTATTTATGGGAATTTTCACATTTTTTTTGATTTTTTTTTAAATTTATTATGAGTTAGTTATTATTTTTTCATCGAGTTAGAGTCGAATCAACTTTTATTTATGAGATTGCCCCCGTCGCCGACCAACCTTGTCGTCGACATCCCACTTCCATTGCATTGCCGCCGATTGACGCTGCCCATCTATGCTAGAGTGTCGCTATGTCGTCCCCAGCCTTCCCGGCCGCCTGGCCTCCACGACACCCAATGTCGTGCGTCCCGGGGCCGATTCACCACTGACTACCACTCTGCCACCGTCGTGCCGCTGACATTCCCCCCTTCGACCCAAAAGTCTTTCCCCCATACTGAGGGTAGCCGCCAAGGCCGGCCAATGGCCGATTGGACAAGTCAACTGACCCAGGCCGACTTGCCACCACTGTCGGCAATCATCGCCGCCCCTACCATCCTCACCACCACCATAATCGGGTCGAGTTTGTCGAGCTGGTGTAGACCCACAACCTAAACTGTCCGGAACTGCTAAAAAATTGCCAAAAATCGCCAAAAAATCAGATTTCCTGAAATTCGTCGAATTTTCACCTAATTCATCCAACCGAATCCAATCGAACTTCAGATGTTGTTGGGTGTCGAATTCGAGTCTCGAACCATGCGACAAACTCAAGTCATCACCGATTGCCGAAGACTCGGGGTATAATTAACTCTTACTTAATTATTTAAACGTGATAATTATTAGCACAATATGCTAGAATTTAAGTGATTAATGTGATAAATATTTTTATTGTAAATAAAAATGAATTTGTGTGATCTGAATTGTATTAAAAATAAATGGTAAGGAATTAGGTAAATTAAGTAGGTATTATTAATCAAATGCAAAGTAGCCTAGAAGATCTTGGCATGGATTGATGTGCGTGACTTGATGTAATGAGTGCCTTGATGTGAGTGTAATATAGGGTGTGCAAATGCATCATAATAGGCGTTAGCTTTAGTTTTGATGTGTAGGTATGGAGTAGGAAGGTGTGTGAACACGATTGGAACTTCTACCAGGTCTGTTTAGGACTCGCTTTTGATTTGACTCCTTTACTTTATCGTGATTTATTTTAACAGATAAGAAAATGCATCGAGTGGTGAATTTATCATATCCCTTTCCACGCGGGCTATTTAGTTACACGAATTTTCAAATTAATAACCCTCAAGGATGAGATCCCTCGAGTTTATTTTTAAAAATATAGATCAAGATCATAATGCCTTTGAGCCTACTATATTACAATCCCTACCTAGGCCTATGTTTATGTAGATTTCTCGAGTTTTCTAGTGAGATGTAAGACAAAGGAAAATCAACAATTGTGCTACGCGAGTGGGCGCGTGCCAGCCGAAGCAAGCTCTGGATTGGTTAGCGGGTCGTTCCAATGTAGATGGATCATGACAACTCTACCTTTAAGTTTCTCAAACCCAGAAAAGTGTGGAAGATTATGATTACTACAATGCATCATATGTTTAGATTTGTGGCTTCAAAGAGTACTGAAGGCGCATGCCTAAAAGTACTCGGTCTCTCTGCTCAAGGCTAGGAATGATACGAAGGATGTAGTGGGTTGAAGGAATAGAAATTGATTTTCCTGCACAAGAAATAGTTTTAAAGTTTCTAAAGAATGAGATGAGATAGAATAAGACATCGTCGAGCCGAGGCGGACGACTCCTAATTAGCGCCCTTGTGAGAGATTCTATGAGGAAGTATATGAATATTTTCTTTGAACATGATAGTCAACTTTCCTGTGCCAATTTGTTTATTAGTTATTTCTAGCCAGTAACACTCATTACTGATATTTTTTTAATATCTATCTAGGTGAGACTCTGGATGATTAAGCGTTGTCGGGACTACGAGGAGGCAACGATGTGAATGATGTGAAATAATGAATTATTGTGAATGATGTGAAATAAATGTTATGAGATTTTTATTGCAGGAGATGAATGAATTTGATGAAACATTTTGTATGTGATTAAAAATTGTGAATAGAACTGAACAGGTTGAGCAACAGAGTGTAGACTCGGCTCAAAATATAAAAAATGAATGGAAGGGAAATGTTGCAAGAAAACATCATATTTGTGATATGTTTTTCCATTATTATAAATATATATATTGTTTGTTGTTGACATGATGGTCCCTAATGCACTTTTAGGGGAGACTTTATCCGTTTTATTTTAAAAATAGTTATTTTCTTTGAACTTTTCACGTGTTTATTTTGTTTTGAATCTAATTACATTAGTATGCATCTAGAATTACAATAGCGCCTAAACTTCTCATCCATGTAATAAATGCTTGCATCACCTCTTGAGACGATGAGGTTAGATCCGAGTCAACTTAACCAAATCAAGTAGATTAATAAATAGTTTAATCACCGGTAGCATTTCTCATTTGGTTTATTTGTGGCCACTGAAATAGTGAGCAACAACCAAAATTAATGACCAAGCTCAATAGCATCTCAGTGGTATAAATGTTAATTGGAAAATCACAACAAATGTCACTAATACTAGTCTTGTAGTATAATTAGGTGAAAAATAAAATTCTAACTGAAATTAAACTGAATTATCAATTTGGTTTGATTTCGAAAGTAATTTGGTTCAATTTTCGATAATCAAATTAGCAAAGAAGTTTCTTGTAAGGGTTAGATTTTGGTTCGGAATCGAATTGAAAAAAATTAAACTTTTTTTTAAAAAAATTTATGTTTTATATTGATTGCTATAAAATTATTCTTTTTATGGTGCATTTTGAGATATTTGATGTGATACATATGTTTAAAATAATTTTTATATGATTATGTCACTAAAACAGTTATAATTTTGATTAAATAATTAAATAGGCTTATTTTGACTAAATTACGATGAAATTTAGGTACCAAATAATTAATTACTGAATTGAAGTGAATCACAAGGGATGTTATAAATTCCAGTGGCCAAACATTAAAATAGGCAATTTGGTTCAATTAATTTTCATGGGACCGAATGCTCACCCTTAGTTACTAACCAAGAGGTCTAAAATTTGCACATATATTTAAAAAGTGCTTTTTATAGAAATTGGAGAACATTTTTTTATATGTATTACCTGACAGACAATGAAAAAAAATTATATAATTGTCAAAAGCCAGGAGAGGGGAGGGGAATATTTTGAATTGTCTTTTATACCCCTGATGGGTTTGGTTCATTTTTTCTTTTATAAAAAATAACTTAGCCGCCTTTGGCACAGGCTTTGTAAGGAGAGGGGGGGCAATCAGGTTTACTGCCTTTGGCCAAACCTCGCTTGGGAAGGCTGGATTTGACCTCCCTAGGCTAATTTTTTCCTTGGAGACTGAATCTAGTTAGCCCACCATAACCTGGTTGCTGGCTAGCTCAATAGTGATGTGGTGACCAAGAAGTTTTTTAAAAAATTGTTATTTTCTTTTTTTTCATTAAAAAAAGGATCTGGCTTGTGACAATCACAAATGGCCTACCAAATTTGGCCGCCCCAAGTAAGATCTTGTTTGAGGCTGTCAATCTCCACCAACAAAGGTGTGCAGTGATTAGATTAGATCTCGTTGGAAATGGCCAACCTCAATTGGAGGGGATCTGGCGGCTAGATTTTTTTGAAAAAAAATAGTCAATTTTATCATTACTATAAAACTTCTATTTTTTGATAATTTACCATCAAAATCTTTACTCTTTCTTATCAATAAAAAGGTCATTCTATTATTATCAAACAAAAAAAAAACAAAAGTTGCTCAATCTACTCTACTATTGTTTGATCATGGCCCATGCTAAAACTTCCCATTTCAACACATCATGGATGAGAAATATCAATCAAAATAGACACACAACCAACCTGAAAAGAAATACCCTCTAATATGGAGAAAGCCAATTTTACGTGAAAAACCCAAATTTGGGGAAAAAACACGGGATAGATGGCCGAATCTAATTCACTATATTACAACTTAATACAAAAAATATTTATGGGAGAACAAACTCCATAATAATAATTTATTGTAATTTCTACACAATTAGTGTTAACCACATATAAAGAGAAGGATAGAAAAATTTTAATGATTAAGAATTTAGTAAAGTTATCATTAGTGATTGCAGGCAAATCTTAACAAAACATTCACCTCTCTTCAATTCACATAATTTTCCTTTTTTCCCTCGTGGCCCAAGACCCACCAAAGAAGAAAAGAATTTGTCGTTGCTTTACTTTCATCACACAACGGATAACGTGTTTTCTAAAAAGTCTTTGGTTTTGCCCAAAACAGAGTCATCATTTCGTGTATTTCTAGAGAAGGGACAACCCAACAAACCTCCCCTTCCAAAATCCATGAAATACCTCTAGTCAGCATGGGAAGCTCCATCTAGGCATACTCCATTCATGCAGTAAACATATTTCCCATTTGACACAACTTTGGTTATCATGTGTGAACATTTCTTTCGATATGATTTTTTGTAAGCTTAATAGATTTACTTTCTAACACATTTCTTTCCCAGTGATATCTCACATCAATGTGTTTACTCCTTGAATAAAAATTTGAATTCTTACTTAGGCAAATTGCACTCTACCTATCACCGTGTACAATGTATCTCTCCTATTTAACACCAATTTTACTTAAAAATCTCTTCGTTCATAGTATCTCTTTGCCCACTCCATTCATGCAGTAAACATATTTCTCCTTTGACAATTTTAGTCATCATGTGTGAAACATTCCTTTTGGTATAAATTTTTGTTAGCTCAATAGATTTACTTTCTAACATATCTCTTTTTCAGTGATATCACACATTAATGTGTTTGCTCAATAGATTTACTTTCTAACTTAGATAAATTGCACTCTACCCATCGCAGTGTATAATGTATCTCTCATATTTAACACCAATTTTATTTGAAAATCTCTTCGTTCATAGTATCACCTTGCAAGCTTCAATAATAGTAATAAATTCAACTTCAGTTGTGGATAATGCAACATACTTTTACAACCTAGATTGCCAAGATACAGCCCCATTAGCAAAATTAACAACAAACCCCTATGTTGACCTTCTTGTCTCTAAGTCACCTGTCATGTCTGCATATGTGTAACCAACCAACAAAGGTTTATTATTTTCAAAACACAAACATATTTTTGATGTACCTCTCAAGTACCTCATTATCCATTTAACTGTTTGCCAATGTTCTTTGCTTGGATTTGCTAATTGTCTGTTAATCATTCTAATTGCATATGCTATGTCCGGCCTTGTACAAACCATTTCATACATCAAACTACCAACAGCAAAAGTATAGGAACCTTTGTCATTTCTTTAATCTCCGTTTCACTTAAGTCACTTTTCTTCAACTTTAAATGGCCCCCAAGTGGAACTCAAACGGCGTTGCATCTTTCATGTTGAATTTTTTAAGCATTTTTTATAAATAGTTTTCCTGTGACACTCAAAGCTTTCTACCTCTCCTGTCACACCGAATGGACATTCCTAAGATTTGCTTTGCTGATCTGAAATTCTTATTTGCAAAAGATTTGTTCAAGTTCTTTTTTAAACTTGCAATCTTAGCTCCATCATGTCCTATAATCAACATGACATCCATATAAAATAATAGAATAATAAAGTCATCATCATCAAATTTATTGATGAGCACACAGTGATCAGAAACAGACTTATTGTACTCATTGCTTCCCATAAAAGAATCAAATTTTGTGGACCACTGCCTACGAGCTTGCTTCAAACTATACAAACTCTTTTTTAGCATGCACACTATCTGCTCCTTTTCTCTGACTTTAAAACCATCTGGTTGCTCTATGTATATGGTCTCCTCAAGATCCCCATGAAGAAAAGTCGTCTTCACATTTAACTGTTCAACTTCTAAATCCAAAATTGTAATTAAAGTCACAACAATTCTAATAGACGACATTTTAACAACAAGGGAAAAAATTTCATCGAAATCGATACCTTTCTTCTGTTTGAGCCTTCACCACCAACCTTGCCATGTACCTTGGTTGTGTGTTATTTTCTTCATGTTTGATCTTGTAGACCCATTTATTCTTTAATACTCTCTTCTCCTTAAGAAGATTCACCAACTCATAAGTGTGATTATTATACAATGATTTCATCTCATCTTGCATTGCCTTCAACCACTTCGTCTTTTCTACATGAGTTTTAACCTCACTGAAATTTTCTAGTTCTGTATATTCAGTAATTTTCACATATTTTAATAATAGATATCTTATTAATGAAACTGGTTCATGATCTTCTCACATTAGTTAGCTCCCCATAATCAGAATCCATCTGTCCTGTCCAACATTATTAATAAACTCATTAGAACTATCATGAGTCATCTCATCCTCACCCTCATTATCACTAGGTGGGGGAATAATTGTTTCATCTTGAGCATCCTCTACACTTCTAGTTGAGGTTGAAGGTTCTTTTATCTTTTCAAAGCTTTCTTGAGATTTATTTTGAGGAACTTCTTCCTTGCCACCCTGAAAACTACATGTTTGCTTCGAATCAGTTTTTTATTCTTAAGATCCCAAAGTTTGTATCCAAACTTATCTCACTATATCATAGAAAAATACATTCTACGGCTCTAGAGTCAAGCTTAGCCTTTTGTTCTTCGGGCACATTTGCAAAGGCATTACAACTAAAGACTCTCAAATAAGAATAGATGACCTTTTTGTCACCCTAAATCGTTTTTGGTATATCATTATCTAGGGCACGTGCGAGATCTATTGATCAAATAACAAACTGTGCTTGTGGCCTCATGCCAGAAGCTTTTGCGACACTTAGTTGAAGACAACATACTTTTAATCCTCTCAGAGATAGTCCTGTTCATTTTTTTAGTCACTTCATTATATTAAGGAGTATAAGAAACTGTTTTCTCATTCTTAATCTCATGCTTGCTATAATATTCATCAAACTCAATAGAACAATATTCACCACCATTATCACTTCTAAAGCATTTTAAGAACTTACTGTTTCTCTTTCAACCAATACATAAAAATTCTTAAAAATACCAAAAATATCACTTTTATTTTTCATGTCATAAACCCACACCTTCCTAGAGATACCATTAATAAAAGTAATAAAATAAATAGAACCACTAAGAGATTTTACCTCTCCATAGGCCGACACACATCAGTGTATACCAACTCAAGAACTTCTAACTTCTTTGTACTTGTACTTGCATCGTTTCCCTACTAAATAATGGTCACAAAGACTAATTGTGATATCCTTAACCTTGGCAAAGAGATTTGACTTCTTCAATGTCTAGTCCCTTCTTATTGATGTGTTCCAATCGATGATGCCACAAATTAATAGTGAAATTAAGTGAGGAGATATTAACCTCCCTTCAAACTAGACTCGTCCCAGTCTTGTACAAATTACAACCCTTCTTCCCTCTTGCAACAATAAGAGAACCTTTCACAAGTTGGCATAGACCTTGTACAAATTGTGAACCAAATCCTTCATCATTAAGAACTTCGGTTGATAACAAACTCATACTCAAATTTGGAATATTATATTTGGCATTTTTAAGCACCAATTTGTAACCCGTATTTGTTATTATATGCACATCTCCAAGTCCCAAAATTTTAAAAGTATCACTATTTCTTATCTTCACTATACCCAAATCCGAAGGTTCATAGGTAGTAAATAAATTTTTGCTTGGAGTTGCATGATATGATGCTCCCGAGTCAACTACCCAACTAGCATCAGAATCAACTGTCAAACAACCATTCCCACAATCAAAAGAATCACCAAGTCATCTTGTACAACATTAATTTTTTTTTCTCCTGGTTCCTTATCCTGATTTTTCAAGTCTTTCTTGAGCTTTTAACAACCCTTTTTTATATGACATATCTTGTCACAATAATAACACTTCAAGTTCTTCATTGATTTAGACCTTTCTCAACTCTTGTCCATTTTGTTTGTATTTCTATTTCTTGTTTTACCACTTGCCTCTTCTAACACTAATGCATGAGACCCTGAAGTTGGTAAAGATTTTCTTCTCACCTCCTCTTTTAATAAACTGGTTGTTACCATGTCCATTGTGAGTTTTTCATCCAGAGCAGCATTGTTCAAAGATATCACTAATGTTTCCCAGCTTTCTGGAAATGTGTTGAGGAGCAAAATAGCTTGTCATTTTTCATCTAAAGTCATCTTCAACCTAACAAGTTGAGTAATAATACTCTTTTTATCTCGTTGAGATACTCACTTATATTACTTCTATCACTATACTTTAAGTTTACTAATTTCCTTATCAAAAGGGTCATGTTGCCCGTATATTCCTCTCATAAACTTCTTGGAATTTATCCCATATAGCTTTTGAGAATCTCAATTCAGAAACATGATGATACACAACTTCATTTACTTATTTTTCAAATAGGCCATTTCCTTCATATCCAACTTATTCTTGTCTTTATTAGTCACTTCTGCCAATTTTTGACCATTGATAGGTTCACATAAATCCTTGAAATATAGAAAATCAATCATTTTTCCTTTCTAATTGTGCCAGTTACTCAATCCCTTAAGAGATTTTTTTAACATGTTTCTTATGAACCATCTTATTGAAATATAAATCACAAACACAGCAACTAAGCTCTTAGAAATTTCATCGAACACCTAGCGAATAGAAAATATCAACAACCAAAATTTACTAGAACCAAACAACCTGGCTCTTATACTACTTGTTAGGATTAACCAAACACCTAAATCCTCATTTTAACACATAATAAATGAGAAGTACCAATCAAAACAGATACACAACCAACCTAAAAAATAAAACCTTTCATTATAGATAAAACCAATTTTACATAGAAAATAAAACCACAGGATAGATGACTAGATTAAATTCATTATATTGCAATTTGATATAAAAAATATCTATGATACAGAAAATATTTACGAGAGAACAAACTCTTCAATACTAATTTTTTATAATTTCTACACATTTATTATTAACCACAAATAAAGTAAAGCATAAAAAAATATTACTGATTAAAAACTTGACAAAATTCTCATTGACGATTGCAAATAAATTTTGACAAAATATTTACCTTTCTTTAATCTATACAATAATCCTTTATTCCTTCGTAGCTATTTTTCTCCAAAACCCCCCAAAGAAGAAAGTATGTCGTTGCAAAACATGCTTTCTAAAAAGTCTTTGATTTTGCCTAAAAAGGGGTTATATTTTGCATATTTACAGAGGGACAACCCAACATTAAGCATTATTTACTTTAAGAACCTTCTTTGCTGGGATTGACCACCTTTTTTCGGCCTAAGCGTCGGTTGAAGCTGTTGGAGTAGGCACTTTTTGCATGCTAGTTGTTTTGATCGTAGGCCGCATGCTGAAACTGCTTGTTTACTTGTTTTGTTTCGTTATTTTCCTGAATATTGCGGATGGAAATGAACAGTGCTCGCTGGCATGCAGCAAAGTCGGCTGATCTTACACTCCCTCAGAACCCTTTTGTTTTGAACAGTTTTAGTTTCGGGTCTAGCAAATCATATGGGCCAGAGGTAAAATACTCAAGAGTCGTTATATTCAGAGTTACAACAGATGTGAAGCTCAAAATCTCTTGTTGCCCATGCTTCTGGAACTCAAGGTCGGCTGCATTTTCCTACAAATTTCCATTTCAATAGCTCCTTGGTTAATGGACAAGAACTTTCTTTTAATCTCAATTCCACTGGCCAAGTTGCAAACTTGACCAGGAATAGTGACGAAGGATGTTCATTTTATGAAACAGCAAATAATTACACTCCTTGTGATAATGTGGGGCGGGGACTATCAAATATGAGGCTCTCTATTTTCCGGTATGCATCACCTGTCAGATGGATTGGCATTATCAGAAGTAATATCTGTTCCAAAATTTAAAATGATGCAAAGAATAAGGCGTGTATTTTGCTTAACGACGAGTAAGTTGTTGATTTACTTTTTATTATTATTTTTACTTTTGTTTAGCTGTCTATTCCCCTTATTAGATGAATTGAAGTAGTACCAATTATCTGATCCTCAGGAGGAAACCTGCTTCTTAATAAAATGGGCTGGCGTATGTCATAACATGCATCTGTCTGTGGCTAACTTTTGTGAGGTAGCTTTCTGTTTCTGTTGTATTACCTAATGGAGCTCAATAAGGCCCCGTCATGCAAACAAGCTTTATGTTTCCTTTTGTTTCAACACTGCTTGCCATGAAGGTTATCAACTGAAATGCATACTGTTTTGATGACCATGAAATCTAGATTATTGTGTCCTATCTAAGTGTAGTTCTACACTAAATATCTTGTACCACTCTTTTTCAGATGTGGTCTTTAGTTGCTATGGCTGGATGCTTTGTTTCATGGTGTTAAGTTGTAGGCTTACTTGACATTTTTGAGCTAGCCATTTTAGTTGGCTGCTATATTTTTGGAATATTGTTAACTGTAGATTTTTATTTTCAGCATTCTGGGTTGCCTGCTGCTAGTTTCTTGGGTTCAACTCTTGTTTTGTTTAAGCATTGACGTCCTGTGAGGAGTAACCGGTTAATCTGTTTGTTCTTACTTCTTAGTCTTCCAACCTTTAATGAATTCAGTGCCCTCTGTTGCGTAATTTACTGGAATTTCAGAGTTCCTGTAAGACTATAAGAAATAAATAGATCTTATGATTTCTTATCTCTTTGACTTCTTGATTTCCCCGATTCATATACATATTTATCTTTGGCTTCTTCTTAGCGGTGTTTTCTAGGCCGTGCTTAGCCATAATTTTTTTTCAAAATTTTTCTGCCATCTAGCAAACCAGCCTTTCAAATATTGAGATGGTTTGATCTTTGTTTTTGCTATTTGAAGTTCATTTGTTGTAGATTTCTTGTAAAAAATACTTCAAGGGATCATCTATAAACATAGTTGATATGTTATGTCTCCGTTTTGTTTTTACCAAAAGATTTATTATCTTTGAAGTTCGAAATTTGTATATGGGCATTTAAATACGGCTTCCAGATGACAACAGTGGATGGGATCTCTATGGTAGCTCTTCTCCCAGCCAATCAATAAACCGCTCTTCTTCGGCTTCACCATGCATGTTAAATAAGTCCAGTGCTGTTTAGACCACTGATTTATTGGATGGTTTACCAAAGTCTGTAAAATTCTGGGGTGCAGTTAACTTGGCCAACAACCCTCCTGTTGAAGGAATTTCATCTACACCCAGGAGTGATACATTCCAAATCAATAACTATTTATGTGGGCCTAATAATTTCCAGACCATTCCTGGCAATTCAAATGGCCCTCAGAAAACCCTCAGTATTATTAAACCTGCTCTGAATGATGGTCAACAATACAGAGGGCAGGAAAATGCGGCCAATTGTATGAACCTTTTTAAGAAAGAAAGTTCTCTGTTCAATTTTGATTTGACTTCAAGTAATGTGAAGTTTTCTGGTTCAAACACAACTGTTCCTGGAGTTAGGTCAGGGAAGGGTTTCTTTTTTGGCAGCAATGTCATTGCTTCCTAAAGTAAAAAGATTCGCATGCTACACACTGAATACAAATACAAATTTAGGAAAGAAGCATAGATGATCATCTCAAAGGTGACAGTGTAACTACTCAAATTCAAACAAGCTATAATGGCTAGTTGAAGCGATAGTCAAACGAATATTTCAAGGGACCAAGGCTGTTAACTAAATCAGTTCTGACATTTCCCTTCGATGCTTAAGTTGTCTATGGCTTATTTATAAGGCAATCTTAGGTACAGAATCAGCATATCCAAAATAAACATGTATTTCTAAATTTTATGAACTCAATTTATTTTACTTTCTGAACAACAATGATGACAAAAGAAGTGTAAAATCCAACCACAGGAAATATAAATAGGCTGAATTTATTGAAGAAATACATAGTAAATAACTCACATACAGAATAGTCTGAAGAAAGGAGGAGAGAGAGAGAGAGAGAGCACATGATGCACTTCAAATTTGATTGCATTTTGCAAAACAGCAAAGTGAAAATGTGAGGCATCAATATCGTTAGTTATACCTCACATTGATTGACTATCAGCCTTATCACTAAAATATGTTCAACTAAATAATAATACACATACCAAAAATGCTAGTTCCGAAGCATAACCAATTCCAATGGTTTTGAAGGGCATCTTGCTTAGAACTAGTTGAAGCAGTCTCATTGCATGCTCGAACAAAGGAGAACCTTTATGAAAAGAGCAGCCAAAAAAAGTTGCATAAATAGCAAGCAATGCATTGAAAATGTGTAAAAGCAACAATTATGATGCATACTCCTAAGGAATTAATAAACTTTAATATGAAATGCTTCTTTGCAGTCCAACTACTGAGATTGCATAAAATAAGCAGTTGATGAAGGATCTATGGCATTACACAGCATAGCAATACCTTAAATCAAAATCCAATGTAATTTTCATTTGGTCACTATAAGCATCATTCTGACCTTCTAACATGAATAAATGTTCTAAAACAAATTCATTACTGTATATCACCCAATACTTAAACCACATCAAGATGTGGTTAATGCACTAAGGACCGCAAGTAGTTGGCCAGTTTACCATTTGACCAACCTTTTCATATTAAATTGAAATGAGATGGCCAATTTTTTTTTTACCATTTAAAAGTTGAAAAAATGGTAAAATTAACCACTCTGGTTTCATTTTAAAACGGTAATGGTAGAAGCCTCTACCGTTACCGTTTTACCAATTTACTGCTTCATTAAAGATTTATTTTAGATAGTAAAAGTTTAGTATTATTGATCTATACAAATAAAAAATATTATTACTAATTCGTTTAATTATAATTATATATTATTATACTTTTTAAAGGTTAGTTTAACTAAATATATGGTGAAGTTTTGTGATCTTGACATGGGTTTTATGTTTCCAAAGAATTATGAGCTCAAATCAAAATTTACCAATTGTTAACCATTTACCAGTCAGAAGTCTTGCAGTCCTAAATGCACTCAAGTTTTCTAAACTATTCTAAATTATTTGCAAGTCTCAGAAACTTC
>JAVDBV010002702.1:0-16188 GCA_032619315.1 Piper longum
GACGGTGACGGCGAGGTCGGAGGACGACGAGTGCTTGATCCTGGCTAGCGACGGGCTGTGGGGTGTGGTGCCCAACGACACCGTCTGCGACGTCGCCGGATGTGCCTCAGACCTCAGTCGGAGTCGGAGGTCAAAGGTCGTGGGGATGCGGTGACGCTGCTGACCAGGTTGGCGTTGGAGAGGCAAAGCCAGAACAACCTAAGCAAAATTCCGAGTCGGAATCGGATTTTGGGGGAGTCATTCAATTCTATCGAAATAAAGATGGCAATGATATTTTTATTATTTACAAATTTTAATTTTAATTTTATTTGAACATAAATAATTTATTTAATATCATATTATAAAATATTTTCATCATTTACAATAAAAAATTAATTTTGCCTAATTTATTGTCTATTTTGAATCACTCCTAATTTGATTTAAATCGTTGGCCAGTTTTTTCATGTATGGAGCGTGGTGGTGATCGACCTTAAGAACAAGTAGTTATATATAAAATGAACTCGAACCATCTCTCTCTTGCAAAGGAACTAAAAAGTCGCAATTATGATTGGATTGGACATGGAGATCTTAAGAATCGATGTTCTTGGTTCAAGTAGCTTGGAGTAGAGTGCAATCTGTGTATTGGATGGAACAACTTTGGTTGAAAAAATTTCCATGTAAATGTGTTTTATGGAAATCCAGTGTTTTGCGTTTGATCAACATTTGATCAGCAGAAGCACAAATGATAGAGGATAGTTCAATAGTTCTCATTCCAAAATTTATATTCGAACAGGTAAGTGCTGGTGAAATGAAATTGTGCACAGACGAGCTAAATTTTTGTCGAGTGGAACATTTTGAGCTTGTTTGATTTATAAGAGGCTCCGTTATCGACTTCAAAGAAAACAGTATATTAATTCTATCTGCAGCAAAACCATCTTCGACTACGGTTCTGAAAGTCATAGAAGCTACATTAACATTTTCTGAGGAGATAAAAGAGGTCCCGAGTACAATAAACTAGAGTATTTGTTCCATGCCTAAAAACCATGAAAACAACTTTTTGTAGGACTGTTCCAACCACATTAAAAGCTGTCCTAGAAACGCATGCCACGCTTCGTCTGTAGTAGCTGCATAAGTGGCCAAACTATCTCAACTTGTTGGAAGCCTCGTGGAGTCTGTCACAGAATATGAATTAGCAGTCAATTGCTGCAGGAAGGAAATGTGGTGCATGTGAGAATGGACGCTCCTTGAATTATGAATGGAATACCTCTACGATGAAGCAAGCCCATCTATGGTCAGATCGGGTTTCCATGACACCTTCAAGTATAGTAAGCTTCAAGCGCCTAATGACTTGGGCAATCTCTAAAAAGAGACTTTGTTCTTCGCATAGAACCTGCAAAGAGAAAAAGAAAAAATGAGACACGAATGCACAAACCTAAGATGATGAAATTTTGAGTTGGAGAAGCAGAAAACCTCCACAAGAATGTGCTCGGGGTGATCCAGGTTTTCCACTGTTATAGGGAAGATCGCAGGCTGACTTATCTGAGCAAAACCACCCCGGTTTGAATCACTTGGAGGAGTCTTGTTTAACTTCTCACCTTGAGCCTAGTATGCAGTAAAAAGGAACAGCTTAATGAAATCTTTGCAACACTGCCACTTTTATTCTAATGAACATTGTGATTAGTCCCTCTCACAAGCCAATTACAACCCAAATAAATATTATTTTACTTTTCACAACATTATCCATGAATAAGCTATTCTCTCTCTTTGTATCTTCATCTATCTAATTGGTTATCTCTCAGCTATTTCTCCATTATCAAAATCTTTATGTGTTATGTAATACCTCCTTTGATTGCCTACATTTGCTCAACTTTTCAGCTTGGCTGGTAACGCTTCGCAAGAAGTGCATATGATTTGCAGCACGTTCCAAGAGCGCATCAATACTACACTGCAAAAGAAAAATCACAAACACAACAAAGTTATTTGAATGCCCAGAAACTATTTGTGTAGACCGGAAATTGATTACACGAAATGCACAAACCCACACCTTTTCCCCACCAGGGACAATCTCGCGAAGCTCCTTAATACGATCTTGGATCATCTGTCTGTCCCTAGGACGCTGTCTATGAACATCAGCTTTCTTTCCCTTTCTTCCATCGGGTTTCCTGGACTTGGGGCACTTTCTAGATGATGAATGCCCCACATCAAATTTGTGGGCAGTAACTCCATTGATCACCGTGCTGGCATTTTCCTCAGAAGAGCCAGACGGACAGCTGACAGGCGGAGCTTCACTCGCAGCATGGAAAGGTTCAGCTTCCACAAGACTCTGTCGAGTAAGGCTACTGATCTCTGAAGGTTTATGGTCACATACACTTTCCATCTGCCATGACTTAGCAATTTTCCTTAGGGGTTTTGCTGGTGTCTCATCAGTTATGGTAAATGAGATATCATCCTCCGAAGAGCTATCAATATTGGCCACACTTGCAACCAATACGGGCTCGACAGCGCTAGCTTTGGTAAAATATTCCTCAAGAAATGGATCTATTATCTGAATATCCGGTTGAAAGAAACCTCCTACTTCACTCATCCCGCTTTTTTCTGTCCACAGAAGTGGGTCATCTTCTACCTCAGTGGTGGGTGCAAATACAGCTTGAAGTTCTGCCTCTATGTCAAAGCTTAGAGGACTGTCAATAACCTGGTAATCCATAATCTCTGCACCTCTATCATCTTGTGGCTGCTCCGCAGCATCCCAAGGAGAACCAGTATTATTGGCAAAAATGGTTCTGTCCTTGCTACTTTCTTGCTCTTGATAACCCTCCCATGGGTGGGGCATGGCTGAGAACTCATCAAACAGGTGATAGTGGATGACTTCACGTTCAGGTGTTGAAAACATGCAAACAGATTTATTATCAATAGTCTCGTTACCAATCCTCAAGTCCATTGAATAATCATCGTAAGTTGGATTAATTCCAAGTACATCCACAAAGCACTGAATGTCCTCTTGCGATTGCTTTATGTCAAAACCAATAACTGGAAACATGCTAGGCATCACAGACATTGCAGGAGAAGATGCATCATTCATCAACACTTTGGTCTGGTTCATGTCAGGCAAGCCACTGACCATAGACAATTCTTCACCATATGGATAGGATGTCAACGAAAATTGACGATCTTGCACCATGAACAAGTTCTTGACATGGCCTACCACCATGGGATCTGGCGACATCTATGGCCACAAGGTTCCCCACAACAGACACATGGTTAAAAATCGAATTTTACCCAGACAAGGTTGCCATGAAAAGAGTTAAATTTATTTCTGCAATAAATACTACTAACCACATCTAGTGAACCAAGCTGCAAAACTCCATGTGGAAATATTGGGACAAGTAAAACGGTCTGTAAAGCAATTCAAGAAGTATCAATCACCATACGTACCAGCCCAAAAGAATAAGGATAAGGTTCAGTTTATATTCTCACCTTGATCCCTGTTCCAAAATGAAGGTGCCAAGTACCCACATACTGTATAAAAAAGCATGGTTAGTAAAAGGATTTACACGATTAATAATTGTACATCAGTGAATAGACGACACTAACATTTTCCTCAGATAAAACATTGTCCAAAAAAATCCAGGAGTACGTCCCTGTAGAAGCTACTCTGCCAACAATCCTACATAAAACAAACGGATACGATTACAAGGTCGTGTCTAAGTAAGCAAAATATGCTTAAATTTACTTTCAGCTTGTATACTTTAATAACTCAGTAGTGCAGGATGCTAACTCTATCTCTCTTCCACCTACTCCAGGGCACACCCACCATTATGATTGGGGTGCACAAATTGCAAAGCACCCGATCAACCTTACTGGAGTGACATGCCTAAATCAAAATTTAAACAACCATAACAGCAATGGTATGTGTACAGAATTCATAATGAAATTCAGATTGCACTTACCCTTCACCACATGTGTGCAAAAGGCCTGACATGAGCTCCATAGAATTTTTTGATAGTGTTGCTCCAGTGTGGGAATTTGGGTAGTCCCAGTAACCATCAGCCCAGGATAATAACCTACGGAAAGAAGGAAGCTATCAGATGACAGTTCAAGAAGTTTTCTTTACAGGAAACTATGACATATCCTGTAAACTATTCTATCAAATTCAATTATTCAAATATTGTTAATTTTTTTGTGCATAGGAGAAAGCTCAGCCCCAAAGAAATTTTTTTTTTTTTACAATAAAAAAACTTCAAACCTAAGTTAGACCACAAGAAATGTATTAGGCAGACATATTTTTGACACCGTGAAATATATCTTGTGTAATTTATTGGATTGACAAGAATAAATACAATCTGAAGACTATATTTTCTCCTTGCAACTTGATAAAATGTAATATTCAGCAGAAATGACTTCATAAAGAGCAACTCAATCTAAATAAATCATGTTTTTATGGGACAAAAATCCATCAAGAAGAGGCCCTTCTTTAAACTTCAGACAGCAAAGACTAGACAACATCAACCCATTAACACAATTACTATGACTCTAGCAAATTTGCAAACAATACCACAAAGTTAAGAAATCAGGACACTATAATCAAAACACCTACAAAAATGCAATCAAAACACAAACTTACAAGCTAGATCCATCCTCAATGAGCCTCCAAAAGACTGCATAATTCCAGCGAGTATCATCACAGACACTCTTCAACAACTGCTTCACGGAGACAGCAGTTCCCATGCTAATATATTTCAACTATAAAAAGGCAAAAGTTGAAGCCAAATCCCTACAACTACAACCACTCTCCTAGCTCCCTCTGTAAGAGCTTCGTCCAGCTTGCTTTATGCGCAGACCATCCCGACGTCTAAGGGATGGGTCAGTGGAACGGAGCTGTAAAGTAAGCATTTTTTTCTTCACCTCCTTGCCAAAATGATATCTTGATTGCTACCACTTATATGCAAAACTGAAGAAAGCTTAAAATGGAGACGGGTTTGCTGTTAAAATGTCTGAACTAGCTTTATCCATGACTTCTTCTTTTAAATAAAAGTCCCAATTACACTCCAAAAACTCCAAGAGCACAACATGAAACAGATCAAAAGCGATCATTTCAAGTTTTCAACAAGAAGAGCTACTCCTCGACCCCATCTGCACAAGCGATCACAACAAGCAAAAAACAGTAAATAGAGCTCAATTTCTCAACTCCAAATGCCCCCAAAAAAAAATAATCAAAAGGCAAAGAATCCTACATGAGCAAGCTAAAAAGTGATCATCATGACTCCACCCCCCATACCCGCAAACTCCCCCAGATATATGGCGGGAAATTTACCAAGGGACAAACTTGTTGAGGTTCTTCAACATTGTCAACGGCTCAAGAATCTTTGAGATTCTTCCCAAGAATGTTGGGATTCAGAAACTAAAACAGCAGCCCCTTAATTCAAACGGAGATGGGTGTTGCTTATACGATCAAAAACTGCAAAATTTGATCAAAAAAGGGAGAGTTCGAAAGATTGGATGGGGGATTGGAAATGGGAAAGAGGTCCGTCTGACCAACTTTAAATAGACTAAGCACATGAGTGGGGGTGACGTCATCGGAGTAAAGTGAACGGCAATGTGAATCTTTTCCCGGCAAAATGCGGGTCCCACCCTAGTTATGTTATCTCTCTCAAACTTTCTTACGTGCTACTTACTTTTTCTACCTTTTGAAAAAGAATTCTGACTTTGGCATTAATATTTTTTTGGGATTTTACTATTAATTAATCCCTAAAAAAGTTAATAATTATAATTCTGATAAATAGTATAAATAATACCTTTTTCAAGTTATTGTTAGACAAAAATTCCTTATTATAATTCAGTCATATCACATAAACAATATTCAAAAACAATAAATTATAATTTATTAGAATAGAAATAATATTTATAATTTTTACCTATAATTCTTCTTTCTTATAAGAAAATGAAAATTAATATAAATTTTAAAGATCTTTTTTTAGAGAGATTCGATTAGAAACTATTATATGCAAAGGCCTAGTATTAAAATTATTTAAAGAAAAATTTTAACATGGGGTTGAGTTATATTCGAGCCTCGGCTTATGGCCTATATGAGATCATCAATTTAATTTCACATCTAATATCTACTACAATAAAATGATATATTTATAAGTATAAATATATTACAGATCTTTAATTTAGTTAATCATTTTTTAAAAAATAATTTAGAGTTATTACGTTGTACTTTGGGTCAGGTCGTTACAAATTGTATCAGAACAATCTAGTCTCATATTAGATACTGGACTAGACTAAAAACGTTGGTTATGTTATCGATTACGGGCTAAATAAAGTCCTGGGTTGGGATTAATAATGGGCTAAGTGTATAAATTTCGAGAGTAAAATTTATTAAAATAAATGGATTGTGAGATCCTCAACTTAATCCTATATTTAATACCTATTGAGATAAAATCTTTTTTATAATTAATAATTAACTATAAATTTTAACTTAATTAATCACTTTTAAAAAAATGACTTGCATTTTGGGGCGGCTTGGCGTTAGGTTGCTCACTGAACGAGTTGAGCTTGTGCAAAATCAAACTAATGACCGTCTCAAATTGGTTATAGTCATGGTATATTATGTTGAAAAAAATTATGGTATATTTGTGAACACTAATACACTATGCTTTTACCCTTTAGTATTTGAGTGAAAAGATTCATGAAATCAAAGCACTAAGTAGAGCTCCATGATTATTTTTTTGATTATGTTGTCTGTCGACAGGGTATTGCGTTCGTAAGAAGGGGACGCCATTAAAAAAGCTTAGTAAGACTCATCTAAAAGAGGCTTAAATTGGCTCGTTACCATCCCTAATACGATTCTAATAATTAAAATTATAAAAGATTATAAATTTTTAAACAAAAACAGCTTTCATAAAACAGTGTGCATGTCCCACTATATTATGAAAATGATAAATACCCAGGAATCGACCACCTAATTCATCTCGAATCTTGGATTTGGTAACATCTTGCCGATGTTGGCAAGAGCCGCGGCGCACCACCGCCTTCGGCCGTCGTCTTCCACTTACGCTTGCTCAAAAAGAAGTGATTAGATTCCAACTTCAGGCAAGCTTTTTTAATGGCTTCTGATAATCCACCATGAAAACAAAATGGTAAGAAAACGAAAAGGGCTGGTGCAGAATTGCCATCACTTGAATCCTATTAACATTGTTATATGTCTTACATCACTCTCATCATTTGTAATGCGGAGAACCTGCCCTGTTCTTATGCTCTCTCCTTGTCTTCTCCATTTCTATGCGTCATCGCTTCGCTGCATCTCTTTTTCTTTCCAAGTATAATAATACTCTCATGCAAGAGTACAAAACTATGTTTGTTGGTCATGTCAATATTCCAGAAGGCAGCCCAAGATGCCATAAACTAAGTTGTCGTGGTCATTCAACTTGCCCAAGAGGCCAAATTGGTGAAATATTGTAAACAACCCATAACTGCATTGAGAGGTTAACTCTGTTTGTGACTCCTGTCTCTTCGAGTGTTTGTTTATTGCATGTTTGGACCGAGGCTTTTTCAACTTGGGGAAGTTATTGAATTTTCAGATTGCAACATGCACAAAGTTGTCGATGGTAGCTAGAAAATTAAAGCCATTCATATTTAAGATTAAGTATGATCATAATCTTATATGCATTACTCAAGAGAAGGTCCTTATCTTTGTGTCATTTCCGAGTCAGATTGATGTGAAACTACTTGGAAGTTCAGAAATGCTAGCAAGTTGATTTGTTGAGCAACAAAGGAAAATGCATATCAGGCACAAAAATGTATTGATTAATGTGCACTAGATATTTAAAATGGATTGCTGTTCAGCGCTCATTAATCCAATAATTATGATCCTCCAAGGAGATATTAGGAATAGGAAGTGTTCTTCCAAGTTCAAATGTATTATATATATATATATATATATATATATATATGTTTTGATAATATATACGAGGGACTGAGAAATGTATATCATCTTCTTCTCTATAGAACATAAATATGTTTGTTTTAGCACAGGACTGGTTAAAACTCGATTAAATTTGATTTGGTTTAATATTCGATCGATATTAAACGAATCGGGCCTGGGATTGAATCTTCACAACTTGACTTGATTAAAAACTCGATATTTTATATAAGAAATAAAATTATTGATCATATTTATTTTAAAAAATTTTATATAAATATAACCAAATTATAAAATATTATTATATGACATCAAATTTAAATAAATTTATGTATAATTAAATTATTTTTTATGCATAATTATATCAAAATTTGGATAATTTAATTAAAAAATAAAATTTAGTATAAATTATATAAAAAATAACATCAATAAATACAAATCAAGTTAGCCTAAACTTGACTCAAACTCAAATCGACTTGAATATTTTTTATCTTAAATCGACTCAACTTGCCAGATGAGCACCTTTATTTATGCCCAAATTGATTCACCGATCATATTACCCAAGCAAATTACATTTGATGTCTAAATTGTAATATATATGCTCTAGAAAAAAATGGTAAAAAGCTTTGTCTTCTTATTAATTTTGCATTATACAACTTTTGGAAAATAGATAAATAGGGTTATTTTTTAAACAAAATTAAAATAAAAAATATTGTAAGTTAGAGCACATGTAATATACCATTTGAAGCCAGTGGTTGATTGACCAATTATACCTATTGTATAAACGTATATGAATATACTCAGAAAGTATCTATGATCTGATAATATAATGGGATAGTATATGCAAATAACCACAAGATACACCTCTTATTGGGTCAACTATTCGCATCTTCAACAAAGATTACGTGACCATCCACCATGCTTGCTTCATCACTTGCATCATTAATTAAGTCCTCGCAAGAAACCTAAATCTAATTATAAATAACATACCCATCATTATATATTAGTATAAAACAATTTGATCAGTCAATATTTAATCGGTTCATGGCATAAAAATATACTAATAAAGATGACGGCCAACCAAATAGAATGAATCAAGCTGATTCTATACACTGCATCTAGCAGATAATATTCTACTAGATTCCAGTAGTTAATATACACCTAGATAATATATGGTAAACGCATGCATAATTAAGCAAACGGCAAGTACTTGCAGCTTCCAGTCAGCTAGCAGCGGCGGTTTCGATTTCAGACAAGCTTTTCAAATTCTTGACATTGGCAAAAACCTTTCTCTATCATTTGCCAAGTCTTTCTCTTGGACGGCATAAATAAATAAAGAAAAGCAGAGACGATACAGGCATGGAAGAGCCAACGGTGTGATGTCATAATGAAGTCTACTCACGCCATGGCCGAAAGCTTGCAGGTATATAATGGCAACACTTGAGAGAATGGACCGCGAAAATTAAAGACTTTTCTATGGAATAGTTTACTGACTTGGGTTTGATCAAATTATGGCACAAGATAGAGTAATCAACTGTGGTAGTTCACCTGTACCAATCGTTCTTATAATGAAGTAGTGAAGACATGATTTTCCAGATGACGAAGATGTTTTTTTAACCAAGGTAGATGATAAAGATGTTGAGAGAGTCAAATAGGCCTGTGCAATGACACATGGGGCAAAAACAGCGGTGGCTTCTGGGACCAAATCATTTGTTCAAGTTGGCTAATTGCACTTTGTCATCTTAATGCAAAAAAAATTAAGTCCATACTCTACTTTCTGAAAATTCCTGTAGAAGTGACATCAATCATTTCTAATGTTTCAAAACAGTAAATAAGGTATTAGGGGCATAAAATACAAGATAGAATGCACAAATGGGTAAACTTGGAACATTTGATAACTCAGAGAGTGCTTTTGAATCCTTCATAGATACAAACTCAAAGATGGTTTTCGTGGAATGAATAGAGAACCGCAGCACACATCAGAAAGTAAATCAAACACCACAGTTTATACCATTTCAGTGCATTCTCAAGTTATGACACCAAATGTAAGATTACTCTCATAATCATAGCTAGCCCCAAAGCAAATATTGAATGATTGAACCATAAATACTTCAGGTTAGAGTTAGTCTATTCAATGAGGGGTAAGAAACAGGAATTTCATTGCCTTCAAAGAAATTCATAGTATCTGAACATCAATCGATGGTTGAACAGCTACATAGGAAAAAAGAATATTTAATCGTATGTACAAATATAAATTCTGGTGAATCCATATGGAATTTGATAAACCAGTTCCGGTGGCGGGAGATCAATAGCACCTTTGGAAGTCTACTCAAGGTTTCTTATTCTGAATGTCGGATAACTGATCCTGCATTATCTTGACCATCAAAATTGCATAGAAGTGATGCAGAAATATTGTTCTCCAGTCTTGTTATCCATTCCAATTGTAAAGACCAACTAAATTAGGACATGAAGAATATATAAGAATATATTTGGTGGGAGGTCAGACAGCCGTTCCCCCTACAACAAAATACATGAAAAAGCAAATAACATAATCGATGCATAAAAAAAAAAAGATAAATGCTCAAAGATGAATTTGAGTGATCAATTATCTTGAGGAAAATAAAACCTCTAATTCGAAGTGGCCAATATGCTCAAACAAAATGTTAAAAATGTGAAACTACTTCAGTTCCAAACTCACTACACATGTAGGGATAGTGACAGCAGCAACTTATCCCTCTTTGCTTTTATAAATATTTCAATCTCATTTAAAGAAATGAAACATGACTTTATTCATATATATTCTTTCATTTCTAACCAATCACCAAAACAACATTTAAGAAGAAAAGGAACATCTTCAGCCAATTGTAAACACTAAATGCGTAAATGGGGACTAAGACAACACTCACCAATCAGATAAGTTTAGTTCTAAACAGCGAGGAAAAAAATGTGATGATCAAGGCCAAAATTTTCAGCTAAATGCTTGATACTTCTGCATCATCATAGGGACTCCCGGAGATGATAACAACTGCTCTGAACTTGGTGAAGCCCTTACTTGATGATCACTGATGCCTGAACTGGGGATAGCTTGTCTGCTAGTCTCTCTCGCACTATTTGCGTCTGTTTTAGAGTTTCCAGCATCTATCAGTGCTCGTACCTGATGGAATATGTATTATTAATAGTATAGCCGCAAAAAAAGTTAAAATCAAGTGGTAAAAAAACAATATCACCAAAATATAATATCCACTATACCATCTCAAGCCTTTTTTGGTGAGCTTCACATGATGAAAACTGCAGATTTTACATAATGGGAGAACTGTAATCACGATCTTACATCAAATTTCTATTTAAACATAAAACCATATAATCAACACCATACATGAGTCTTCTGGTGTTTCCGTTCCTCAGGCGTAAACCCAGGAATATGCAATTTCCAGTTCTTATCTGCAATTGCAAGTAGCCAAAAAATGGTTGTGTAACTCCAAAATCATAAAGCAGACAAATAACTAAAATATCCACAACATGCACTCTAAAATTTATTACTCATAACAACATGAGAAAATGAGACAGGTCCTCAAACCTAGATGCAGCAGCAAATCCTTGGATTCCAACATTGAGGATTTTCTGTGCTTTGCCAGACTGCAGGCAACGGTAGTGACCTGCAGTTAAAGGGCAAGCTATAACGACTCAAATAAGACTAAAGCATAATGCAGATGCATTTAAGTTGTATGCAGATAAAAACTATAAATAATCCTGACAAATGCCAGTGAGACATTTGACTTAAACAAACAAAAGAAAATTGTAAACAAACACTTGTATCTTTCACACCCTTAAGTACTTTTTTTATGCTTAAAAAGTAATTTGGGGAAAACATCAGCTTTTTGAATTTTCAAGGATAACCTCATTTATGCTCCTCAATATTAACACTATTCAACCCACACCTTTTTACCTAAAAAGGAAATATTAGTCCTATTCAATCATTTAAAATTAACCCTATTTATGCTCCTCAACTTTCCTCTTCAGAATCTATCTCATAAAAAAGATCTATTAATACAGTTTTCCATATTTTCATTTCAAATGAATGATTTTAGTAAACTAAGTTTCTGCTCTGCCTTGTTGCGCCAGTCTTTGCTACAAGGCTGTACCAATTCTTCGTAGTTGTTTGCCATGTTGAATTCTATAACTTTCAGGTATTGGTGCTCTAAAAAACAAAAAAACCTGTATAACTTGCAAATTCTATAGAACTTCCCATCAACACAAATTCAGCTTCATACTTGCCTAGAGCCAACCAATCCACAGAATCAACTAGATCAAGACTCTGGAAAACAATGTCATAAACTGAAGCACAGCTCATCAACAGAAATTCACATCATTAGATGAGATTTAAACGTCAATGAACTACTTAAAATTTCTGCTGATTAAGAAGAATACAAGAACATGCTCTCAGCTTTAAGTTCAAGAAATATATTAGAAAGTTTAACACCTGAGCACTTTAAAGTTTGAAAATCCATGAAATATGCTCTAAAAGAAGTTCATAAAACACTAGGAATATTGACACTTACTGAATCAATAAAGTCATCTGCCACCTCATAGAGAATATCTATAACTTCAGGATCTAATTTACCTCGTGGATCAATCTACAAGGAAAGCAAAAACAACAACTATTATACCAGAAACACTTATCACAAACCATAAAATGTGAAGTCCTAAAGAGTAAGAAGACATCACCACCAGAACAAAGCAAGCAGGGTGGCCAATATGTCCATCCCTCCAAATCGTGGGCCCTTTATGTCTTTATAGACTAATTATCATGTGTTCTTTTTACTCGATTCCACGTTTTTTTGAGACATCAAACAAACGCATCTATCCTAAGTCCTAACTTCCACCTTTAAGATAGACTTCCTTCGCCATTTCACATTACTTACAGTCATTTCGAAGGAAGGTAACCTCAGATTTCATGATAATCCTAAAAATGGTCTCCCAGATAAGGTGTCACCATGATTTAAAATAAAACAAAATCATAAAACCCAGTAAGATTTCTCCATCTCAGTTAACCAGATCTCTGGAGCCATCAGTTCAAGCTAAACTTGCCAAGTTCTTTAAAAAAAAGTCTGCATTCTTAACTTTATTCCAATATTAAAAGATACCCATTTTCTGTTCACTTGGCTCTTCATCGCCTTATGCATACCTAGGAGTTAGTAAGAAACAGGACAACATGTGCTTGATCCTCTATTATTATTATTATTATTATTAGTATTATTATCAATTCTCACCATATAAACACATAATTTTGAGCTACAAGGAGTCTAGGAGTAAACACATGTCTAGCTGGACTTTTCTTGCCATTTCAAAAAAAAAATTGCATATATGATTCTACAATGAGGGAATGGAGTATACACCTGAGATACCAGATCTTGTATTTTCCTCTTTCCCAGAAGTTGATTCCCTACTTCTGTTACTTGGCTACCACTTCCTCCAGGTGTCCCTGGACCAGAACCAGGACTCCCAATCTGAGAACCTATCAGACTTGCAGAAATATGAGCATTGGCACCCAGAGCTCTCGGAGACTGCTGCTGTTGCTGCTGTGATAGAATCTGCGATTGCTGATGCATTGACTGTTGTGAATTCATCTGCTGGTGAACTAAAGCTATCTGTTGTGGGGTTAAGGAAATTGACTTCTGGTGCATTTGAGGGGACGATGAAAGCTGCTGCTGCATGAGTACCTGCTGCTGTGGTTGCTGTTGTTGTCCCCTCTGTAGTGGTTGTGGAACATAAGGAGATCCTGGACCAGATATCGCAGGCTGCATATGTTTAATCCACTGTTGTTGTGGTAGAGAATTTGGCAGCATAGGTGATTGGCCATTTTGAGTCATCCCAGATAGCTGCGAATTCATTGAAGCTACTGATGAAGTCCGTTGCAATGTTTGAGCCTGAAGCTTCTGCAAAGGAATTAGGTAAATGTAAATGGACATAAACGCTTAAAATTATATAAAGCTAAGTAGCTAATCCATGTCGCCAAAAGGCAAACATAGATACATAAGCATACATGCATGCAGCCATTAGTTAAATATGAATTGAGAAACACTATTAAAAGCCAACTAAATTGATCACTAGATATCCCTCATGTTTTGGCAAATTAAGCAGAACGAAGGTGGCAACCTTATATAGCAAAAAAGCCTTGCAAAAGGTTAAAATGAAGAATATGACAATTATGGCCATGAACTTATAAAATTGTGAGCCACATACCTGAGGAGAAGCAAGTGCTAGTTGCTGCCACTGTTGCTGCCTCATCGCTTGGCTTATTCGTTGTTGATTGTAGTTAAGAGAGTTAGTTCCTCTTATGGGTGTGTTTATGCCAAGTTGATTCACCATCCCCATTCCTGGTATAGTCTGCATTTGCTGTCCGGGGCTTGCTGCATGAAATTGAGTATTCTGTACTAAACCTGCCTTTTGCCTAGACTGCAGATTCAACGGCATAGGAATAAGCCCAATTAATTAACTTATCAAACACTAGTATTATATATTGTGACCCAAAGGACAATCGAAAGTTTACAACTTCCAAAATATACCACAGTTTCTCATTAACATAATCATCAAAGCAGGCTTTTTCCCATTGCTGTTTAAATTAGCAAATTGCAATGCTGATAAACTATAAGGAACAAATATTTACACTAGCTGACCTTAATAAGAGGATAAGATTTCACCAATCATAGAATAAGACATTGGTAAGAATCAACAACAAGCAATATTAGGAGTTCAAATTTCTCACCGGAAGTAGCATTTGATTCTGTATGTTATACTGTGTTGCAGCAGCCTGCCCTGGCAACATAGGAAGGTGGATTGCACCATGCCCAACCTGACCCATCAAGCCAGACCGACCTAGTTGCTGCTGCGGCTGCTGAGTCTGTTGCTGCAAATGGTGTTGCTGTTGATGTTGTTGCAATCGCTGCTGCAGCTGTTGTTGTTGTTGTTGTTGTTGTTGTAGTTGTTGCTGCTGCTGCTGCTGCTGTTGTTGATGCTGTTGTTGCTGTTGTTGTTGAAGTTGTTGCTGAATGTGGGGAGTATTTGCCCCATTAAAACTCATCTGTGCATACATTCCACCTCCTTGCTGCTGCTGCTGCTGCTGCTGTTGTCTGATTGCAGCATATTGCTGTTGCATCTGGGCCATTCTTGGCATCGAAGCGGTTCTTTGAAGGCCCTGCTGAATTTGAAAATTTTGAGTGGACATCAAGTTGTGGGACTGCGCCTGTGCCTGCAGCTGGACCTGGCTGCCCTGCTGTATATGCTGCTGCTGCTGAAATTCGAGGGGGTTGAGAGGTGGGGAAGAGAGCTGAGGGATCTCCCTGGAAGAGGACGAAGGGGACATGGACGGTGGAGACGACAATTTCGGCATCGAAGTGTTCTGCGGATTCATGACAGGGTTGGACATGGATTCCGCAGCACTTGCGTTCAGTACTGGTTTCGGAGAAGTCTCCCCCATAACCTCAGCAGGAAGGGGAGACTTAGATCATATCTATGCGAAATTGCGACGGACTAATTCTACAATCGATAGACTTGGTGAACAGATGCAAAACCTACTCACAACCGCCGACTCCACTCACACAACCACCTCTTAATTTCACCCGCCAATCTCCCAAACATATCATCAACAGATCGATTCAATACCTGGCAACGAGCAAACCCACCATCAGAGAAGCACACATTAAAGCAGGGCTCGGAATGCCGAGATAAGCCCTAGAAATCCACCCCCACACTGGTATCGCCCATTCCGGCGACCCGTCGCCGGCAATTTACCGACTTTATGGGAAACCGGAGGAGGAGGACGGCGGGGAGGGGTAAAGCTTACCTTCAGAGCTCGCCGGCGGGCGCTGGATGGAAAGAACGGCAGCCGCTTCTTCGTTGTCGATGGGGAAGATGGACGGGCGAGGGAGCGGAGGCGTCTAATTCTTCGCTGTGGGTTAACTTCACTAATTATTATTATATGAAAAAATATTAGTATAAACAATCGATAATATAACTCTTTCGGTTACATTTAATTTAATTTAAATTTTTTAAAAAACAAAATTATATATTCTAAATAAATAAGCCTACTCTTATTTTATTTTGTCAATCTAAGGTCGTTTTTATTTAAAATTTTATATTATGCTTTTGAATTTTGTTAACTAAGATAACTAATTATATCAAGCCGTTTATAGTTAAACATGGTAAAATTACTAACTTTAGTTAAACTATACATGAGTCAGTTATATATATATATATATATATATATAACTGACTCATGTATAGTTTAA
>JAVDBV010002703.1:0-12473 GCA_032619315.1 Piper longum
TGCAGTTCAATGAAGAAGGTAGCAGTTGAAATATTAATTGCCAATACCATGTGGAGCTCTAACAGGAAGTGTCAATGGAAGCATGAAGAGTTTCAACAAGCTACACATACTACTTGCCACAATTATTACTGGTGGATTAAAATCGTATATATCTGTTGAAAGCCCCTTGATTCATGGAGCTTAACTTAAAGGGTTAATGTAGAATCTTATCACCTTGATTGCCATATTTCTTCTTGTTCTGTTCATTAACAATGTCTAGCAGATAAAATGTGGATTAAATTATCTAGAAGCTAAAATCCAATCAATGATTTAATAAGACCTCAGAGATCTTTCCTTTCACAGAAATATATCTACAAAGTGGCCATAGAAAGGCAGAGAAGTCAACATAATCAGCTGAGTAATAATAAACCAAAACATCAAGGTTTCAGTAATCTCATTTATTATTATAGAAAATGAACTAGTTTCTGTTCCATGTTAATAACTCGTGATGGGATGGTAATACAAAAAGGACCTTGTAAGATAAAGACCACATCCTCTCCAGTGCGGTAATACGCTTGCCTAATTGATCTTTCATCTTTTTCAGCCAACTTCGAATCAATCTTTCATACTTCTTAAATATCTCACACTTTGTCTTCAAATCGTCTTCCAACATTTGAATCGCCTGAAAGAAATCAAAATAAACATCTGATTCTGACAAATAACATCATAGGAATCCTGTATCCCCTATGGCGAGGGCTTCGAGCAATCAAGGACAATTTTTTTCAAATTGGAACAGAAAGAAGGGAACACAATAATATACATTTTGGAGTTGTTCCTCTTTACGTTTTTGAGGTCCATCTTCATGCACAAGGCCATTAAAATGCAGCTGAAGTTTGTTTGCTGCTTTCGTAAAACAGTTAGCGCCAAATTGTACATAAACTATCAATCAAAAAGCACTAAAACTAGTGAGAACGCTCAGATACTCTCCACAAAAAATGCATTTTCATTTGTCATAATCTCAGTCATGAAAAGATGCAGCATTCTACACACCACATTAAGTTTTCTATAGTTTAACAAACAACGAAGAGTTTCACAATCAAAAAACAAAGCAATGAATCAGTCCAAACTCTCAAATACTCAACAAAAAACTCTGTATCTTCTACTTCTATTTTCTTCTGCGCATGACTAAGTTCTTCTCCATCTTCTTCTTAGATTTTTTTTTTCATTATAAAGTTCCATTTCACCTCAAGATCGTAAATAATATTGAACAATCAAAATTCTCAAACAACAAACTTCCAAAATAGAAATGCCACATTGATCACAACAAATTCATTACCAACTTGAGCAAATCAGAAACACTGCACATATAAATATTCATGAAAAAAATTTTATTTTTATTTTTGCCAATGTGGCTATTCAAATTGTACAAATATAAACATGAAAACATAATTTTTTCCAATGTTTGTATAGCTACTAAACGAAAGAACAGGGAAGCTTCTCATCATAAAAACAGACAAAACCCATGAACCAAAGATTCAAACAGATTACCATCTTGCTAAAAACAAACACGCTGGGGCGTCGCCATGGCGGCCCAATAATTGGATTCTCTGATAAAGAAGGGATTGGGAAATCGCCACCGTCATAGCCGCCACACATCCCAGCATGCCCTCCTCTGCCACTAACGCCGGCGGCTATGGCAAGGGCTGTTTTGGATGTTGGGATTAACTAAACAAACCAAATACAAATCTCCTATTTTAACACATAAAGATAAGAAATACCGATCAAAATAGAGAGATCGGACGAACTAATTTTATGTAGAAAACCTAAATTTGAAAAAAAACTAAGGAGAAAACTGTCAGATCAAATTCAGTATATCATAACTTATACAGAAAATATCCATAAAAGAACAAACTCCCCAATATCAATTTACTGTACTTTCTACAAAATTAGTAGTAACCGCAAAGAGCAAAATAAAGAATTACAGATTAAGAACTTAGCGAGATTACCATTTACGATTGGAAATGAATCTCAACAAACCATTCACATTTATTCAATCCACACAATTTTCATTTCTCCCATCATGGTCCTTTTTTTCCAAAATCCAAAACCAAAGAAGAAAACTATTTGTCGTTGCTTTTTATCTCTCTCACAACGTAAAATACATTTTCTAAAAAAAATCATAGATTTTACCCAAAATAGGGCTTTAATTTCATGTATTTATGGAGGAGGGACAACCCAAAAACCCTCCCTATTCCTACTCCATGAAATACTTCTAACCTATATGGGAAGCTTCATCCATGCCTACTCCATTCCTACAGTAAACATGTTTCTCCTTTGACACAATTTTAATCATCATATCTAAAACATACCTTTCAGTATGGATTTTTGTTAGTTCAAGAGATTTACCTTCCAAAACATCTTTTACCTAGTGATATCTAACATCAATGTATTTACTCAATGCAAACTTGAATTCTTACTCAGATGAATTGCACTCTAGCTATCACAGTGTACAATGTATCTCTCCTGCTTAATACCAATTTCATTCAAAAATCTCTTCGTCCATAATATCTCCTTACAAGCTACTATAATAGCAATAAATTCGACTTCAGTTATGGATAATTCAATATACTTTTGCAACTTAAACTACCAAGGTACAGCTTCATTAGCAAAATTAACAACAAATCCAGATGTTGACCTTCTTGTCTCCAAGTCACATGTCATGTCTACATCAGTGTAGCCAACTAACAAAGATTTATCACTTTTAAAACACAACACATTTTGCATGTACCTCTCAAGTACCTCATTATCCATTTACTACTTACCAATATTCTTTGTTCGGATTTGATAAATATTTGCTAATCGTTCCAACTACATATGTTATGTTCAGCCTTGTACAAACCATAGCATACATCAAACTACCAATGGAAGAAGCATAAGGAACCTTTGTCATTTCTTTCATCTTTGTTTCACTTAAGTCACTTTTCTTCAACTTGGAGTGAACTCCACCCGACTTTGTATCTTTCATATTGAATTTTTCAAGAATTTTTCTATGTACTTTTCGTGTGACACCCAAAGCTTTCAAAGTCCCCTATCACGCCAAATAGACATTTCCAAGATTTGCTTTGTCGGTCCTAAATCCTTCATTGCAAAGGATTCATTCAAGTTCTTTAAACTTGCAATCTTGGCTCCATCATGTCCTATAATCAACATGTCATCCATATAAAGCAGTAGAATAATAAAGTCATCATCATCAAACCTCTTGATAAACATACAGTGATCAAAAACAAACTTCATATACCAATTCTTTTCTATAAAAGAATCAAACTTTTTGTACCATTATCTAGAAGCTTGTTTCAAACCATACAAACTCTTTTTCAGTCTGCACACCATATGTTCCTTTCCTCTGACTTTGAAACCCCTCTCATTGCTCCATATATACGGTCTCCTCAAGATCACAATGAAGAAAAGTTGTCTTCACATCTAGCTATTTAACTTCCAAATCCAAACTTGCAATCAAAGCTAGAACAATTCTAATCGAAGACATTTTAACAATAGGAGAAAAAATTTCATCGAAATCAATACCTTTCTTCTGTCTAAAGCCCTTCACCACCAACATTGCCTTGTACCTTAGTTATGTGTTGTTTTCTTAATATTTGATCTTGTAGACTCATTTGTTCTTTAATACTCTCTTCCCCTTAGAAAGATCCACCAACTCATAGGAATAATTATCATGCAAAGATTTCATCTCATCTTGAATTGCATTCAACCACTTTTCTTTTTCTATATGAGATTTTACCTCACTGAATTTTTCTAGTTCTTCACATTCAGTGATCTTCACATATTCTGATGATGGATATTTTGTTGATGGAATTGGTTCACAAGCTGATCACCTCACATTAGTTGACTGTCCTTGATCAGAATCTTTTTGTTCTTGTCCAACATCGTTAGCAAACTCATTAGAAATATCATCAGACGCCACATCCTCACCCTCATCATCACTAAGTAGGGGAATAATTATGTTATTATGAGCCACCTCATTACTTCTAGTTGAGGATGAAGGCTCTTTTATCTTTTCCATGTTTTCCTGAGATTTTGTTCAAGGAACTTCTTCCTTACCAAAGTCCTCAATTGTTTGATCCTCCTTGAGAACTGCATCTCTGCTTCGAATCAATTTTCTATCCTTAGGATCCCAAAGTTTGTATCCAAACTTATCATCACCATATTTCAAAAATATACCTTCCATGGCTTTAAATTCAAGCTTAGCCCTTTGCTCCTTGGGCACATGTGCAAAGGCTTTACAACTAAAGACTTTCAAATGAGAATAACTTACATTTTTGTCACTCCAAACCCTTTCTGGTAGGTCATTGTCCAAGGCATATGTGAGAGATCTGATAATCAAATAAAAAGTTCTCATGGCCTCACCTCAAAAGCTTTTAGGCAACTTAGCTGAAGACAACATACTTCTCATCCTCTCAGAGATGGTCTTGTTCATTCTTTCAGCCACTCCATTATGTTGAGGAGTATATGGAACCATCTTCTCATGCTTACTATAATATTCATCAAATTCATCATAACAATATTCACCACCATTATCACTTCTAAGGCATTTCAAGACTTTATCAATCTCTCTTTCATCCAATACATAAAAATTTTTAAAGATGTAAAAATATCACTTTTATTTTTCATGCGATAAGCCCACACCTTCCTAGAAATATCATCAATAAAAGTGACAAAATAAATAAAACCGCTAAGAGATTTTATCTTTATAAGCCCACACACATCAGTGTGTACCAACTTAAAAACTTTTGACTTCGTTGTACTTGTGTTTGCAAAAGATGTTCTACGTTGTTTCCTAACCAAACAATAGTCACAAAGACTAATTGTGATGTCTTTGACCTTGAGAAGGAGATTTAACATCTTCAATGTCTGTAGTACTTTCTCACTCATGTGTCCCAATCGATGGTGCCACAAATTAGCAGTGGACTCAAGCGATGAGATATTAACCTCCCTTCGAACTATACTTGTCTTAGTTTTGTACAAACTATAACATTTCTTCCCTTTTAGCAACAACAAGAGAACCTTTCACAAGTTTTCACACACCTTGTGAAAATTGTGAACCAAATCCTTCATCATCAAGCACTCCAGTTGACAACAAATTCATCCTCAAATTTAGAATATACCTGGAATTTTTAACCACCAATTTGTAACTCATATTTATTACGATATGTATATCTCCAAGTCCCACAATTTTGAAAATATCTCTATTCCCCATCTTCACTATACCAAAGTTCATAGGTAGTAAAGAAATTTTTGCTTAGAGTTGCATAGAATGATGCTTCCGAGTCAACTACCCAACTATCATCACAATTAACTGTTAAACAATTATTCTCGCAATTAGAAAGGATCACCATGTCATCATGCACAACATTAATATTCTTTTCTCTTTGATCCTTGTTGTCCTTATTTTTCAAGTTTTTTTTGAGCGTCCAACAATCTTTTTTGAAATAATCTGTCCTATCATAATAATAACACTTCGAGTTCTTCCTGCATTTAGAACTTCCTTGGCTCTTGTCCCTTCTATTTGTGTCCCTATTTCTTAATCTACCTCTTGTTTCTTCTCACACTAATGCATGAGACCCTAAAGTAGGTAGATATTTCTTCTCACCTCCTTATTTAGTAAACTGTTTGTTACCATGTCCATTATGAGTTTTTCATCGAAGCAGCATTATTCAAAGAGATCACAAATGTTTCCCAACTTTCTGGCAATGTATTAAGGAGTAGGATAGCTTGTCATTCCTCATCTAAAGTCATCTTCATTCTGTCAAGTTGAGTAATAATACTCTTTCTCTCTTTGAGATGTTCACGTATATCACTTTCATCCTTATACCTCATGTTCACTAATTTTCTTATCAAAAGAGTCTTATTGCCAGTAGTATTTCTACCCATTGTCTCAAACAAGCCATATCCTTCTAATTTAACTTATTCCAACCTTTATCAGTCACCTCTGCCAGTTTCTAACCAGCGATAGGTTCATATAAATCCTTGAAATATAAATAATTAATCATTTTGTCTTTCCAATTGTGTCAGTTACTAGGCCCCTTAAGAGATATCATCTTAACATATTTCTCATTAGCCATCTTATTGAAATATAAATCACAAACACACTAACTAGGCTTTTAAAAATTTCGTCAACACCTAGTGGGTAGAAAATATCAACAACCAACCAATAGACAAAACGAGGCCACTTGGCTCTAATACCACTTGTTGGGATAAACCAAACAAACCAAACACAAATCTCCTATTTCAACACATATGAATGAAAAGTACTAATCAAAATAGAGAGATTAAACAAACCAATTTTACATGAAAAACCTCAAATTTAGGGGAAAAACCAGGGGCAAACGGCCAGAGATTAAATTTACTATAGCACAACTTGATATAGAAAATATCCACTGGAGAACAAATTCTCCAATACTAATTTACTATACTTTCTACAAAATTAATATTAACCACAAAGAATAAAATAGAGAATTACAGATTAAGTACTTGACAAGGTTGTTATTGACGATTTCAAATAAATCACAGCAGAATATTCACTTTTATTTAATCCACAAAATTTTCTATTCTCCCATCATGGCCCTTTTTCTCCGAAACTCAAAAATCCCAAAACTAGAGAAGAAAAACATCCATCGTTATTTTTTTTCTTTCTCACAACTCAAAACGCATATTTTAAAAATAATCTTAAATTTTGTCCAAAACAAGGCTGTAATTTCATGTATTTATAGAGGAAGGATAACCCAACACCGAAGATGAAAGGCTCCTCTCCCCCTCCATCGACGATGGCGGCAGTGGCTTCACCGGGTCAACCATCATTTGGTCGCCAGCGGTGATGGTCCCAGCACGATGAGCTCTAGACGAAGATGGAATTGACATGTTTGGGCCCATTTAGGGAAGCCAACCAGGCCCACTGCTAAACAGGCCTGCTTGAGGTAAGTTGCAAGTTTACAATAAAAAAATGTACATAAAATTTTGATATGATTACATGTTAGGCTATGCATGTTTAGCAAGAAAGGCAAAAAAATCTATAATTAATAAATGATAATTCATGGTAAAAGTATTCATTTTTGTTAAAAAATTATCTATTTATAGAGCATTTTGTGGTAAAATACAAGTAAGACTATCAAATGGTTTCCCATGGAAATTTTCCTGCAATAAAACCTCCCATCAAAAACAAAAAAAAAGAGGAAATTATTTTGTTAAAAAATTTTACAGAATTTATATCACATACTTAAATCATAACTAACTCTTTTAAATTATAACCTAAAAAATTTCATACATTTCGTATCTTTTTCACACCAACCAAAAGAGACATTTGAATTTATAAAAAGTATCATGGCTAATATATATATATTTGGAGAATTGTTTAACGAAGGAGAGTTGTGGAAGATTGGAGAAAGTGTTTGGGTAAGGACTAATGAATAAGGACGGAATGAATTAAAGAAAAGTATAAAAAAATGGAGAGTCGTAGAAGATGAGAGATTATAATTTTAAAGAATAAAAAGAATATATAGAAAATGCGTAGCATTTATTTAAGTGGTGGTAATTAAAATCGCAATTTTTAAATTAAGTTATTAAAAAAGTTTAACACTGTGTGAGTCAGACCTTGATCAGTAAATACATTAAAAAAATTTAAAGAAAATGGTCAGATCGTTGTGCCGTAGAACCTCGGGCTGGAGCCGAGCCAGGCTCTCATCGAATTTCCGTTCAGGATGGGCTGGCCGGGCCCAATTGCCACCGTTGGTCGAAAAGGACCTTTTTGTTTGGCATGAACAATGTTCTATATTGTTCCATGTAAGTATCTTGTTGGAGAATTGATGACAGACAGTTGTGTCAAAATTGTGTAAATGTTTGTTGTGTTTATTTGATTGAAAGCAGAAATATCCAACAAAGGCCAAATAACATTGAAAAATTGTTACACCCTGCCATTGCAATCAAAATTAAATAGCCTTCCAAAATGTCACAGCTTTAACCAATAAATCAAAAGAAACATCACTAACATGAGACACAGGAAACAATCACTGAGCTTTACACTAACAATTGATACACTGCCGACTCGAACAAGTGCATTCTTGTTAATCTCCCTGACATTGATATATACCCAGTTAACAAGAGAGAGTAGTTTTATTGTAGTTGACATTGATCTAGACCCATCTCTGAACTTCATCAACCACATCAATTTAGATCACTGTCAGTCTCTTCGTCAACCGGCTAGCTGACCCCCGCGAGAATGGCCGGAAATCACTTTGGAAGGTTGAGCTAAGGACTCTGCGTAGACCTCCATGAAGAACTTGTTGAATATGTCGATATAAGAAGGACAAGTGATGCGAGAATAGTAATGCAGGACCTCCTCAATGTCCAGAACATGTTCCACATTGCTAGCATCCATTTGCTCCAATTCTTTGAGTCTTTGCTCCAACTCTTTTAGCCTTTGATCCACTGCGCAACCGACTTGAACCCTCTTGCTCTGTGGAGACCACATCAATGCCCTTCCTTTCTCACCTCCCCTTCTTAGGCTCCCATATCTTCTCTCTTCTTCCTTGGTTGGCGCATGAGCTTGTCTTGCTCCAACAATGTCCATTTTCCCGAACTTGATGAAGCTGCTGCCACTGTACAAATCATCACCTTCTCTGAACGACCCGTATCTCCTCATGGGTAACTTGTTTTTTATCTCCTTATCCTCCGCCTTCACTATGCGTGTGGTAGTAGTAGTAGCAGTACCGATGCCTTCCCAATGCTCAGAGAATTCATGGTAGAATCTGTCAAGCTCCTTGATGGCGAATGTGGAGAAGGGAGGAGTCTTGGGCAGCCTCTCGTACCCACCTGCCCAGAAGAAGGTTTTGAAGCTATGAAGAGCCTCGTGGACGAGCTTCTTCGCTTTGGAGATGGAGTTCCTTAGAAACATTTGTAGCTCTCACTGCAATAAAACTGGAATTGAATAGCAACTGCCTGTCCTTGAACAACTGTACAGTACTATCAGGTTGCTATCGTAACAGGGATAAGAGAGAGGTGGGCATTGAAGCTTCCCTTTCTTTTCCCTGCAATGAAAGCAAAAGAAGACAAGGAGGTGGAAGCGGAACCTCCTCTTCCTTCCCTTTTAACCACAGTATTCCTGCATAATCATCACAATAGATAGAGCCAGATTTCTAAGCTCTAATTTTCTGATCTCTTTTTGTACCCATTAGTCCTTTGATCCTATATACAATCTGCTCATGCTTTATATAAAATCTCATCTTTGCTTGATTGATCTGTTTCTTTACCTTTCAAGGTGGAGCATGGTTGTTGAACTTGAATACTTGGCACCAGCTAATTCCCTCTCTTGGCTTCCACGGATGGCTCGTCCCCATCCAGATTGTTGGCAAAGACTTTCACAACTTTGTAATGTAATGTATGCAAAGTAGAGTTAGTGGTCAGTATAAGAACAGAACAAGTACTCAGTGGAACCAAAGTCCAGCTACTCCAATCCTTTGGTCTGATTGACTGCAGCTAGCCAGGCTGCCATCTAAAAGTCACTCTGGTGACTAAAGTGGTCCAGACTGCTATTCATTTCTGCTGGGGACAAAAACATTTTTTTTGTTCTCAAGATGACCCATGGGTGCAATCAAGAGTAAAAGAAGAGACATGTATACATAAGAGTCAAATGTTTAGGGTAGAGATTGGAGAAGATATGAAGAGGGTTTGTCTAGGTTGCCGCTAATCACGGGGACTACTAAGAGGGTGAACAAGATGTAGTAGGAAAGGGGAGTTGGAAAGAGTCATAGTCTATAGCCCCAAAGGTGATGGGCGAGGGAGCAAAGTGTGTGGGGAAGGGAGAAAGAGAAGGAAGTAGCCATGCCTTCCTTTTCCCTTTCCTTGTAAGATAGAGAAGGATTTGCTGGAAAGGAAGGTCGGGTGAACACATCCAGAAATCACTTTTGCTATGCGAACTTTGTTCTTTTTGCACTTCTTGTACACAGCTAGAATTGAATAAGTTGAAAAGATTAACTTTTGAAAAACTATTGTTTTTTCTTTAAGAAGAAAAATTGATCATTAATCGGCTTAAGTACAATATGATGGGCAAAAGATAAGATTAATTTTTTCGAGAATGAGAAAACTACAAAAAGAAAGCTTATTTCTCCCACACTAATTACATTAATTATTAAATGTTAAAAAATCTTAAAAAAACCATGATTTTTATTTGTTTGACTTAATGACAAAATTTTAAAAATAAAACGAATTCGAAGAGGAAAAATTATGATTTTGGACTTACATGATGCACATCAACAATTATACTTGGGTTTGATCGAGTTCCACATCAACAACTATTATAGGTATGGGGTTTTCCACATTTTTTGCTACACAGATCAGGTTTAAGTTAGTTTGCTTTGAATTCATCTTAATCCAAATCTAATTTATCAAATGACACTAGGAGATATGTCTCATCATGTGCGACTTTAATTACCAATAAACCTTAATATTGTAGATAAATGCTCATTGAATAACGAGATGAATTATATAATAATTTAATATATCAGATATAAATTGTGATGGATTCAAATAGATCTTAATTGAATGAAAGACATATTATAATATTTAATTTTTTTAATTTTTATTTTCATTTCATTTGATTGGTTAAATCTATTACATGTAATCAGTGCATTGAGTTTCACTTTTATTAATAAAAAATATATTTAAATTGAATTCATCAGCCGGATCCGATTTAATCTGATAAAGCCCATGGGTTATGCAGGCATACAATTCGGCCTGGACTTTTGAGACGCTTTAACATACATTGCCCTTCTCCATGCGCCTAGCAGTATTGACTCACTGCTCACAAATCCAAACCAAAATGTCTACAGATATTTGATCCAAATAATTTTTCAGGTGTAATAGATCCAAATGTTTTTGAATACTATGTGTAATATATATGTAAATAGTTCCAACCCAAATTCGAATTATATCATTCTGATCCGATATGAAAGGTTTGACGAAGAACCCATCTAAATAGTAAATGCTATAACAAAACCGCTATAACAGTCTTTTATTAGTTTGAATCTCCATAGTAAGCCGAGTTCTTCAGCTTTCGTCCAATCATAGACATCCACCTCAAAACCAAAATAAAAAATTAGAACAATAAATCTCATAAAAATCCCAACACTTAGCCAAAGAGATATGATTTATTATGAAGATGCTTTTTTTTTAATTTACTCTCAAATTTTATCAATCGAAAGTACCATGAAAAATTATTACAATATGATCTCATGAAGATTTCAATACAATTTGTTACATTTTTTTTGTTAATATAAAAAAAATTACCATGAATGTATGATCTTATCAATATTTTCCTTCAATCACAAATTCTAAAATAAACAATCAAGAACATACAATTTTGTTAGATGATGCAGAGCATAAATCCCTCACATCAAGTGGGTCTTGGCTAGTTTCTATGAATTACCTCAATTATCACGAGCTATCTTGATTTATGAAGCGATCGTTTAAAAAAGGTGATTTATGGATCCCCCACAAAGCACAGTAACCAAGCTAATTCCTTTCTTTCAGATGACTTGCAAATCTCAAGATTAATGGATCCCCACAAGACAAACTAGGTGGTTTAGTGAAACTTGTAAACAAAAGACATACCCTATATCCAAAGCTCACATTTTACATGAAATCTTTCACCTTTTGTAACTCCTCTGAAAGCTGTTACCTCTCCTTTTTACATGATCTGTTTCAAAAAGGCAGTTTTACGGTTGTCTCAAAAGAAAGGAAGTTATGGGTACTTTGCAGTTGTGCTGCATATAATAGGAACCATGAAAGAGGGCTTTCAAAGGCTAGCTTTATGTAATGGGGAACTGTGTTTACATTCCCCATCGTATTCAAATTCCCTTGCCACACATAAGACGTTTGTTTTATTCTCTTTACATATCCAACAGTTGCTTCCTGCCACGCACTTTCTGCAATATATTCGGAGGCTTGAATGCTTTGCAAAAACGGAGTCAGCTCTCTTCATTTTCCAACTGTTTGCTCCCTCTCTAACCAGTGTGTTCCTTGCCATTTGACGGCTACCTTTTAACAACCTCGAACACATTAATGGTTTATATTTGGATAATGTCACGCATCTTCCATTTTTAATACGAGGGTGCCACTTCGTTATTGTTAATTTCTTATCTGAATTATTGATATGTAGGTTAGTTGAACATTGTTGGGCCCTTCAGGCCCCAAAAGTGATTTGCAATAGGTTTATGGGCCTCTCTTAATCCAAAAGCTAGCTTAAGAATTAAGGCTTTCCCATTAGCCTATATACAAGTCACCGGTTGCCTCCAAATGGGATGTGGGATTAACCCAACAATTCTCCCCTTCACACATCACAACACCCGAATCATCTCCCCCTCACCACATGCAGAGGCAACATGTCTTGGTGAGGTTCCAGATGACACCAATTCGGGCCAACTTCGGAC
>JAVDBV010002704.1:0-15693 GCA_032619315.1 Piper longum
TTACAACATCTTTTCAACGTTATCATCATATATTCAAGTATACGTGACTCTCATCGCTCATAACTCACGCCGGTCTCGACTCAGCGTGCGGTCTATGAACTGACTCGACTCAAACCAACGATTGAACCGACTGGTTCGCTGTAATAAAACCTTGACTCGAGTCACGGGTTTTACAGCACGCGGTAGGTTAGATCACTGGCAGTTGATATATGAGGTGGGGGTTTTTTATTGGAGATTTAATTTATCTGTTGTTGTAATCAGATGACCCATATAAAATGGGTGCCAAATAGATTGCCTCGGCCGGGCTCAGGCAATCAAACCTCATATATATATATATATATATATATATATATAATTTGATATTTCATAAACATAAGAAATTTGCATATATTTTTTATTCATTAGACTCCTTAATAGAGACAAATGTGAAAAATGAATTTAAGACTCGCTAAATCCTCGTGGTGAAGAAGAAAATTTAATTATTCTTACACGTGATTGAAAAATTATTTTGTCAATTAAAGACTTTTAATTACTTTAATCATTAAATTTTTATGAACAGACTTTCTTGATTAAAACGTCTTAAGTATTTAAATAAATTTGATTTATACTTAAAAGAGGATTTAATTAAAAGTTTTCATTATTTATGAGAGTGAACCTTTTTTTATCATTTACGCCGCCAACAACTTTTTCTTTTCTCGCACTATTTTTTTTTAAAAGGGTCAGTAACGACATTGATGGGAGAATAATTTTGCATAGGCCTGTTTTTTTTTTTTACATGGGCTCTGTTTTGTTTCCAAAAATCTGTCCAGAAAATGGGCTTTGACAAGCTATGGTTTGTTGATTGCTTTGTTTGTGTGCATTTTAATGACCTTGGCGAATGGTGGAATGGAATTTTTGTTTATTCGGTTATAGACATAAGCGGAGTGGAGGAGACCAAGCTGTCCGTGAAAAAGTTGTTTTTCAATTTTTTTTCTTTTATTTTTTCATCTTAGTAGTACAAAATTCATTTTAAGGGAAAAAGTTAATTTTTCTTACATTAATATTATTTCATATTGTAGCAGACGATGTGCTATAAGAAAAAGCAAAAAAACAATATATTTTATTTTAAAATTATTTCATTTAAGTAGTAAAGCATTTTTATTTTTCATTTCAATTATTTCGTTTACCAATCGTTTTCTTTTTTAAAAAAAGAAAATATATATCTCATTTTGAGAATCCTTTTAAAACTCCTTTTTTTTAAAAAAAATGTCGTTAAATTTTCATTTATCCGGTTTGATTATATTTAAACTTCATTTGTTGGTTTTTTTTGAGGATTTGTGTGATCTGTTGTGAATTTAACTGGAGTAAGAATGGAGGAGGGGTGTGGCAATCACAAGGATAGAAAGTCGGTTGCCAAGGAGATGAGGATTTGATAGTAGGACCTGATGCCGCTGAAAAGACCACATTCCTCGAGACACTAAAAACTGGGAGAGGTTGAAAACATCGTTCCAATAATCAGTATGAACACCAATATATAATTTCTTCTCAGAATCCTTCTTAAAAAGCAATAGCTTATATTGATCTTAGCTTTCTATGTTACCATCCATTGAAAAAACCCGCTTTGATTCGCTTTGCTTTTAGAAACACAAAGGCATATTTGATTATTTTATACATGTTAAGTGCGTATTTAATAAATGTTTACTGATTATTTGAAGTAATAACCATGATTGTATTGTTTAAATAATGGATTTTTATAATTTCATCACTGTATTATCCTATTTATATGCTATATAGTATCTACGTTAAATATACGGTAAAAAATTAAAAAATAACCCGCACGTTGGGCAGGTACAAATCTAGTATATATATATATATATATATATATATATATATATTGAAAAAGATTTCCTACCATTTCCTGCCCCAGCCTCTAATCTGGGCCATCCATATGATCAGACGGCCCAGATTTGATAATATAGCCGGCGGTGAATTCCAGCCAAGGTTAGCCGCCAGCCGAGGGTGGGCGGGGTGGGACGGCCGATGGACGGAGGGGGAGGGGTTGCGCATGCCACCCCGGCTTGTCGCCGGCCCAATGCGGCCACTGCCCCCGGACGCCACCACCCGTTGGCTCCGCTGATTGTAGGTTGCACTGATTGTGTTTTATTTTTTTTATGAAAAACATGATAATTAAAAAAAGAGATAGCAACTTGGGAGAAACTAATCTGAACTCCTGGACTATCTACTTTTTTTGTTTTATAGGAGCCTAGAAATAAAGTAGAAAAAAGGAACAAAATTGACTAGGGCGAAAAGCAACAAGAACAAAATTAATCTCGACCTAAAGACTCTCCTCCCAAGTACTGTGATTGGTTGGCCTTGCCTTCTCTCAATGTACCTCTTTCCTCTTTTTTCTTTCTCTTGCTTGACGTTTCTTCTCTCTTGCCACTTCCTTCCCCCTTAGTTTTTAACGAACCTTCTTCTCTCCTTTTATAGAAGATGTGCAATTTTTTGTGGGATTTTTCTCTTTTGTTTTACTGAACCCCTCGTTTGGTTGTTGCTAGATATTATTTCTTTTTTTTTATTCTTTTTTTCTTCTCAAATTTCTCCGAACCTGCATTTTCTTTTGCACATAAACAATGAGTTACACCTCATATAGTTTATATAAGCTATATATTTAATTTAAAATTTTTAATGGGTCCCACAAAATAATATTTATATATATTACAAGTAGAGTGCATAAGTATGTGGTTGATAATATTTTATCTATTTTTATATCAATATGATCTACTTTTAGATTTTTAAAATATGTACTTCTAAATAAATATTTTAAAATTAATTTTTATTATAATTATTTTGATAATTAAGATGAAAAAGTTAGAAATATCATATTGAGTTAAAATTTTATAATTATCTTTATTATTATTATTCAATTTATCTAAATAGATTTTAAGTAGTAAGGCCAACTAAATTTCTCTAAATAAGAAGTATAGTTCATATAAACTATAAGAGTGCATGTGGTTGTGTATAACTAAAGGCTTTTAATATAGTGTCATCACGTGTCCTTTAACTATTTTGATTTATGATATTATATTTTATTTCCTTTTTATAAAAATATTGATGTTTTTAATTAGGATTTATCATATGTTTTTTTCATAAAAGTAAACTAAATTATAGTTTTACCCTTTTATTATTACAATTAGATATAAAAAAAACTAAATTATCTAAAACCAGACCCTATTTTAAGTTAAGCAATTCATAATGAGATTTATGATATTAACAAATTGATAAATAATGAAAAATTAATAAATAATAGTATAAAAAGGTTTTTTAAAATAGATTAATTTAAAATATATAAGATGTCAATAAATTAACTAGCCAAAGACCCGCGAGATATGCAAGGTATATTTAAAAATTATTTATCTTTGTATCTATCTATCTATTTGTCTGTCTACCTAATAATATAAAATAAGGCAATTTTTTTGTAACACTCTTGATTCGACAAAAAGGGACGAACTGAACTGCGATATTATATGTTGGAAGCTACTCGTTGAGCTATCACGTTAGAACTTTATAGAAATGGATCTCAACCCTTTAAAAAAGGCTTAAAACGGACACCATATTAGGCTTATACAAAATGCGTATAGAGTTCATACTACATAGGATTGGTCTTATATTTAATAATCCTATATGATCACCCTTAGCCACAACATAGGCAGAACCTCCCTTGTGACTATAAGTAATGACTTTAAAGATGCGTATGGTTACTCCCAAATGTAGAAGAAGGGCACCCTCACTACAACTTGGAGGTTACTTGTTGTGATATGATCCTCTAATTATTACTTAGTTCAAATGATTGGATTATGTGACTTAGTTACTTAGATGCACATGAATGTGACATATTTGAGTAGTGGGTCGGGCTTTCAAGTGGTACGATCCAATTTGTCCTCATACCCATATTCCTTTATACACTCACACATAGTTGCATCCAAATATATTTAATGTACCTCGTTTAGCTCCTTGTCACGAGACTTATGGGTTTATATACCTTATACACAATATGTAACGACCAGCCATTTCACACAGTATTATAGGCCTAGCTGGCCAGGTGTTACTCAAAAATATAACTAACTGCCTACCCTAACCAGACCGGGTGTTACTTAAATGCTATATAATTTCTATTAAAGCAAATAAGTCTAAAATAATCATATCACAGTCTTGGACCATTTCCCATAGCCACATTTATAATACAGGAGAATAAAAAAGAAGTCCACTCATTATCCCTTCACCAAACCTGAGTTTGTAAAAGAACCCCCAACCATATTTTTATTCCAGATGAGTTGAAATCAAACAATCTTGATTGGCCTATATACTCAAGTCGGGATCAAGCTCAATATAGTTCTATGGGCTCTCAGGTCATTCTGAGATTTACGGGCTCTCAGGTCATTCTGAGATTTATGGGCTCTAAGATCATTCTGAGATTTACGGGCTCTCAGATCATTATGAGATTAAGGGCTCTCAGGTCATTCTAAGATTATAATCTTCTCCTTCTTCACCACACTCTTCTCTTCTCCTCATATCATCTTTGGCACAAAAAACCAAACCAAGTAGTCTTTTCTTCAACTCAAAACCAGATCATATTCTTCCCTAACCCCCCACAGCGTTGTCCATCATCCAACCCCCATGCATAAAACCCATGACATGTAGACGAGATGTAAGAACGTCACCAAGAGGGTAGAGTAACTAGGAGAGAAAATGAGAATGACAGATGTGGTGAGAAAAATTTTCTCCCCTCCCACCGAATAGTTGAAGTGTGATATTTATAAGTGTCGAATGACCGCCTAGGAAATCAAATAGTTGTCTAAGAAAATGAACGATCAATGATAAAAACAAACGGTCAATGAGAAAATGAATGGTTGTCTCGTCATATAAAATTTCACTTGACGGACAATAATGGTCGAACCGACCGGTTCAGACGATAAGACCCTGGTTCGAATCGCGGGTTTTAGCCGAGTAAAATCAATCGGGTAGAGAATATAACATAATTATTCATAATAATTTTCCAACGTTCGATCATTCCTTGATCGAGTTGATTTTTTTTCCACGGTCTTTACACAATAGTTAGCCTTGCCCCAAAACATAGCCTCTCCAATACAATAATAAAAAAACGAGTTAAACACACATACGCAAACATCATGACATAACCTTCTCAAAATCATACATGGTTCATATGAATTTAGGGCACATGCCCATCATATAGTTATCCATCAAAATACATAGGGTTTAAATACAAAGTAATAAAGCACGGGGCACTTGCCACCTCTACTGAGCCATTTGATCCATGCTCCTAACCAAGCCAATGCCAGAGTACCTCACCTATATATAATATAAAAATATATCAATAATCAAATAAATTTGATTACTTGTTCGAAATAACAACAGGTAAAACAATACTAGCAAATGAGTATTCCACTACCCACGGGACTTTAGAAAAATTCAAAATGCCTCACATGACCGATAAGCAAATAACTTATTATAAATGTTGGCACTCATGCAATACTAAAATTCATATTCATACAAACAACTTATACCCTTACAACCTCCATACCACTACGGTACTCAAGTGGCAATAGGGAACAATTACGTTAGTGCTAGAAATTTTGGAAATGTGTTGTGTTATGCAGTACCCTTGTAGTTCATAGTATCTTAGTTTTTGAAGAATTACTAGTGTGATTCATAATACTCATACAACTTTCTTGACATAAAATCGTAAACCCTCATACTTGTACTAAGTAGCTTGTATAGGGGCTTGTATAATAATATTTCGAAAGATTATCTTTCAAAAACCATCAACGAGTCTCAACCTTAAAGTTTTATTAAATTTGTGGAAAAAATATGGCTAAATGACCCGACATGGAAAGGATCTGATAAAATGCTAATGATGTCATCCTACATCTAAAATATGGCTAAACTCAATACTCAAGGAGACAAGCATAGGAGAAGCAAAAGAGTCCTACGGACTTGGATGATTAGAGCTCCGTATCCTAAATCGGCGAGCTCAGCTTGCATAACCTAGTAGAAAGATGGAATCGTATCATGATCGGACCACACTTGCATGCATATCCAGGCAAGACCTGCACACATGCACAACTCATAGAAGGCACTTAATTATCTTAATTAGATTTTGAATAAAGTTTACAACCATATTAAGTGGCTTAATCCTTGTTTAGGGTTTCATGTTCACTTTATTAGACTTGACAAATTTCTATGGTTTTAATCGAAAGGGCTTACGAGACGATTTTTTGGACGAGCTAAACAATGTTAAAATGGGCGAAAATTTAGATCAATAGACCATGACATTCTAAGGTTTATGGGGATTTTTTACCAAGGCTAGACCATGGGCCAACATGGTGAACAAGGCCCACTAAAGATTGTCCTAGAGTATTGAGATTAGTGTTCCTAGGCTGCACATTTATTTCGCTAAGAGATATTCATGGGCATAGAGACTCCAAATGGGCCTGGGTCAGTGGGATTAGTTATAAAACACCATGGTCCTGATCCCAAAGAAATATCAGTTCTAAAATCTAAGAATTTAGGCCTGAATGGTCTCACCAAGGGAAGGTCTTGGCTTGGTCATTTCTGGAGTTGGGGTTACCTAACTGGCTTGGGAATTTCATAAATTGTGAGACAGTAATCCATTGCCTCTGAAATTCTGAAAAAACGATACTGAGACATATAATAATGTATGGAATAAATTTAATCAAAATTCATCACTATTTTCTTATATTTTCGGTTTTTACAGCCGGACCCATGGAACTAGAGTTTCACCCTACTCCCTGGACAGTTCGGATCACCCACCAAGAAGACATATTAAATGATTTTTTTTAAACTCCAAAATTGAAAATTTTAATGTATATAGTTATATATTCTTTATATTATTTTTATATATTTTATTAAATTATTTTAGGTTTTCTCCAAGGAGCACAAACATTGAACATGGCAGCACAGTCAGATAGAACATCATGCACAGTATAGTTAGGGCTTTTGTTCATAGCCTTTAGGTGGTTAAATTAAGCTTAGTATTTTTCATGGAAAATAATACACATACAGAAATAAATACGCACAAGTATGATTCCAAAAGCTGACTACATTAGGGGATAAAAATTAGAGGAATTGACGACATGGTTGTTGGTACTATGAAAGCTGCCAACTTTGCCAAGTTTGGTTCCCTTTCATGCATTTAGAAACTATAAAACAAGAATTTTAAAATATAAAACATTTAGATATACGTGTTTTGAGTTTAACAAGGCCTAAAACATTCAAAAAAGAGGTCTACACGACACTATATCATTTTTATAGTGAAATAGTGCAAGATAGTGATAGCAGTATATTAGAAAATGAATATCTATTTATTTACATTCTCAAATTATATGATAGAAAGTCCTAAAGACTCCTTGCAAGTATCTCTACATGGAAAAAACCATATAAAAATGCATATAATGAAAATCACAAGCACAAAGAGGCCAAAGAATAAAACTTTACCTCCTAGGGGACAAAGAGAGGTCTCTTAGGCTTCCTACCCCAAGACTTACGATCCTAGGTGACTAGGCTAGGAGGAGCCCAAGATGGGTTGGAAGGGCCTTGGAAGGATGAGGAAACAAGAGGTAGACAAAGGGATCAAGGGAGCAAGGGAGCAAAGGTTTGGAATAGGTGGAACTCGGCTTCTATTTATAGAACAAAACAAAGGCTAGAGCAAGGGCACTGGGCCAACGCCTTTATGTTGTGCTCTTTTGGTCTAGACCACAGAAAGCTCGGAAACTAGGGGTGTGAACCAAACTACACATCAATTTGAGGTCAACTTGACGGCACAAAGGCATTGGGCAAGCGCCTTTGCGCTTAGCGTAGAGGAAGGGAAAATAAAAAGTTTGGGCACAAGGGCGCTAGGCCAGTGCCTTTGCGCCAAGACTTAATTTTCATTGAATAGGCTGCTTGCAAGGGTGCTGGGTAGTGCCTTTGCGACAAAATAGGAAATTGCATACTTAGGCTTTCACCCAAAGGCGAATTGAGGCAACCTCGGGAAATGATTTGCGGGTCCTGCAGAGGCTGGGATCAATTGAGAGGGTTACCAACATATAGTAAACACACTCTTGACATGCAACGGACATGGTAATTAGACTCCACTCGACCGAACAAAAATAAAAGGGGTCGTGCATGAAGGAGGCTGGGGCTAGGTAAGGACATACATACTATATACAAATTAAAGTAAGAAGGGTCGGACCTTACTAACGCGATTCGGGTAACAATTGTAAAACACTCAGGTGGACAGCTCGGGTTTTACATTTTTGCCATGTGCATTTCCCATTATATTTTTATAATTTTTCCTAGATTCAGATAATTTTAAAGGTGAAGCAATATAGAGTATTAAATTCCATCAATGGTTTGGATTAGCTTGTATAGACTTTCCTAATAAGAAAGGGTACGTGGCAATAAAAAATAATAACAAACTTTAAGAAAATTGTAAATAACATAACATACTATGAAACTTTATGGAAATTAATAAATAACACGTGGTGAAATTGTAAAAGAAAAATCCACTTAGTGGAAATCATACTTGCATCTTAACACTCAATATTATGGATAATTAAGAAATGAAAAATTAATATTTTTTCCATGAGCTATAATATTCAAATTTCATAAAATTTTTAAAATTTTAAATTAACTAAACTTAATCAAAATATAGTAGGCGTGAAATCCATGAATGCATAAGTTATCATGTTAATATTTTAACACATGAAAGCAATATCCATTTCTCAATAGAGAATTCACAAGCTTCTCACTACAGGTCTCATATATATTATACATTTACCACGTGTCCTAAAAGTTCTAATTTTAGATGATTGAGATTTTTATTTTTTTAATAATAAAAGAGTAACATTGTAAATTAATTTCCTTTTATTAATAGAATATAAAGGGTAATATCCTAGTTAAAAAACTTAATAGAAAACCAATGATTTTGTAAATAGGCAATAATGGATAATATTGTATAATTGGTAGTCCATATGTGGCACACCAAGTTATACATCTTGGCTTACACACACACACACACACACACACATAAGCAACAATTCTAAGATAAGTAGGTATTAATAGGTATGATAAAAAATTTCCAATTTGAGTATGTTTATTTGAAAATTCATAAATAAAATCCTTAATAAAGGCATTTACTATTACCATTTACCGATTTTCAATCATTACCGCACCGTCAGCTATTTCGGCTGTCTACCTTTACCAAGTTTTGACCGCTTTGACCGACGTTAAGCAGTTAACTATGGGTTAATCTTAACTTAAACTATTAAAGTCTTTGGCGGCACAAAATTTTTACCAAAACTTTAAATTTAGTGTTATTTAGATAATATATTCATGTTAAATTAACTTTTAAAATGATGTAATAATATTAATTTTAATTTAATATATTAATAATAATATTTTTTATTCATATTAATCAATATAATTATGTTTAAAAAAAACAATAAAATAGTAAATCTATAAAACAATACGAAAAAGTCTTCTACCACTACCATTTCAAAATAAAAGCAGTATGATTAAATTTTTCACTTTTTTACCATTTTTTAAATGATTAATAAAATAGTTCATTATTTTATTCTAATTTCAAATGGTAAACTGGTTGACCACTTGCAGCCCTCAGCTTAAGCAATCTATTCCATCACCCTCTTTCTGGTTTCATCCCATCAAATTAAACTATGGTCATGGTAAAGCTCTCCCATTTTTCGGCAGAGTTTTCTTTTGTTTTTTTTTTCTTCCCTATATTTGATTTTCATTTTGAGATATGATTATCTTACAATCATATGTTGAAGATGATAACTATCCCACAATACTTGTTGTATCCACTTACAATGGAGATCTTGCTAGGATCTTCTTATATCTTTTTATGGTTTTGCTCTTACCTATGTTGTTCTTATGTTACTTGTATTTGTAAGCTGGTTGGCTATTGAGACCAGAACAATAGTTATATCAGATTATATGATTTATTTTTCTTCTAGATGTTTATTGGAAAAGAGGGCATCAAAGATCCCTGTTACACCATGTAAAATGTGAGAATGGATCTAAAGACTATTATTCTAAAATAATAAACTATTTTGAAAGCTTAGGAACTCTCGTATATACAAAGCTACCCATCTTTTGTAGCGATACAGCACTTTTCTTACACTCCCCTTGGATCTTAAATCTGTGCCTTATAGACATTTAACAGTCCCCGTGGGATTCTTGTCACATAGTCTTTTCAGTCTTTGGGCATTTATAAACAGGTCATGTATGCACCTCATGGGCAGTAGAGCATGCATGGGAACCTCAAAGGAGGGTTGTCCAAAGGAAGATTGGCTCTGATTTCGCGTAAGAATGAGCCTACATGCTTCAATCCAAAATGATGTTCTATTGGTATAAATATAGTGAGTAAGGAGTACGAAGGGGGACTTCGAACTGTCAATATTTAGTTGTAATCGTCAGTTAATGTACTGGTGGAAAACTAGGAGTTGGCTGAAAACAGAATAAAAGGGGAGAGACAAACTGTAATTGACATAACTTTTGATAAATTGAATCCTTGTCTTTCTTATTTTTGTTCTTCTTCCTATTTTTGTTATTCACCGCTGCCCCGTCCTCCACCTTTTTTAGTCGAATCCTACCAACCTCTTTTGTTTTGCTGGCTGGTCGTCATCTCTATAGCTCCACCAAAGCAAGGAAACAAGCAAAGAAAAGGGAAGGAGCTCGTCATCAAATCAGGAGAGGGAAAACCCACTAATTTGGTATCAAAGTGGGTCGAGGGAGGTACGTCTTCTTCACCCCATCTTGATCTTTCATCCCAACTTGATCAGATGCTTGCTGTTGTTTCCAAAATGTCTGCAAAGTTGGATTTATTGCTGCAATTAAGAGGCGATGGTTTGGAAAATCGAGAGGGTATTGGGACAATTCATTGAAGGAATGTTGCAATGGGGATGGAGATGGATGATTCATTGCAAGAAACCCATCCTAGATTGCAGGGAATCCATGTTGGACGTTCCCAAGATGAGATGTTGTCATCGGCAAGGATGGGGCGACACCATGACAGGTTGTTGCAGGGCATACTAGATCGTCAACAGGATATGCATCCGATTTCAGTGGGGATGGGGCGATTTGGTGAGGTTGTGTTGTATGGTATACCTGATCAACAACAAGGAGCGCACCCAATTTCAGCAGGATATGCAGGATGGCAGGATATGCATCGCCAAGAACAGCAAGAAGAACCATTGCTGCAAAGGGAAAGTGGGGAATTTGGTATGGACAGAAGGGCAATTGGTGTAGATGGCCACGATCGTGTGCAAGGCATCAACTCCAATCGTCAACAACAAGGTTCTTTTGGTAGACATCAACAATTTGGAGGACCAGTCATGATGCCCAAATTTGGCATGGAACCTGTTCGACGGAATGTCCAGGAGGGCTTCCTGCATAACATTCCAAGTGAGGCTTGCGTGAGGGGATCCAAGATCAATTTGCCAGAATTTGATGGTTCAAAGGATCCTAATTCGTGGTTCATGCGAGCAGAGAAATTTGATGTGCTGCAACAACATCAAGAAATATCTTCTTGGGCACAATTGAAAGATACCATGAACCTGCAATTAGGACAATCAGACTATCAAGAGTATACAACTCGATTCAATAGGTTGACAACAAGGGTTTCCCACGATCGAACAAGATCTCCAGCTTTAGTTCTACAAATATCACAAGTGATGGCAAAAAATGAGGCACCTGCTTCTGCTAATACAAAAAAGAGAATCACACTTCTTGAAGGAGAGGAGGATTTTCTCACTTCTTGGAAATCAATCCTAGTGGCTGAGGGTGGTGATTTTGACTATGGCACACTTCCAAGCAAGAAAAAGGGTTTCAAACTAGACAAATTAGATTTCAATTTTAATGGACCTGGTGGTTTTGATCTAGATAGAGGTACTTGTGGCATTCAACAGATTGGGGGCCAGCTGGGATCGAGCGGGTGCATGACTATTCTTGCTGGGATTAATGCATTGGCTTTGAGGCATGGCATTTCATCGCGCATTGGCCAGCTGATATTACTGTACACTTTTCTTACCTTCAACTCTTCCAGTGGCGGCTACTTCCTTGTAATTTGTAATTTGTACAACTTTGGGGACAAGGTTCTTGTAAAGGGGAGGGCAATTGGTATGAATATAGTGAGTAAGGAGTACGAAGGGACATTGCGGGCTTCGAACTGTCAAGATTTAGTTGTAATCGTCAGTTAATGTAGTGGTGGAAAATTAGGAGTTGGGCTGAAAACAGAATAAAAGGGGAGAGACAAACTGTAATTGGCATGACTTTTGATGAATTGAATCATTGTCTTTCTTATTTTTGTTCTTCTTCATATTTTTGTTATTCACTGTTGCCCCGTCCTCCACCTTTTTTAGTTGAATCCTACCAACCTCCTTTGTTTTGCTGGCTAATCGTCATCTCTATGGCTCCACCAAAACAAGGAAACAAGCAAGGGAAAGGGAAGGAGCTCGTCATCGAATCAGGAGAGGAAAAACCCACTATCCATTTTGGATGGCTTACCACCTATTGAAGCAGCAGGTATAGTCTCATCGAAGCAGCAGCCAGCAGGTATGATTGTAACCTAGTTAATAATAACCTTTGGCACCGACAAGTGAAATCACCCATGAAATGCTAGTGCCAAACAATATATTATTCACTCGCAGATGTGACCTCTTGCCGCACGGGAAAACAAAAAGACCATCTTGGTCATAATCAGAAGGTTTTTTGTGAAGGAAGCCATGAACAAGGGTGTTCGAAGCTAGAAATAGGTGATGAAGTAAAAAATAAGGAGCAACAGGCTCTTTCAATGATGGAGGAGATCGAGAGGGTAGGTAGCCTATGCCATCGCTGGAGCCGCCGGTGGCCATGCTGGGAGGCTGGTCTCTGAGGAACTTAGTTTAAAAACTCGAAATTTAGACTCAAATTCGCGTGTAATATGGGGGTAATTTATATTAAAAATATATTATATAAATAAAATAAATATATAAAATAAATATGTATTATTATTTTGATACTTAAAATTGATAAATATATAATTTATTTTAATTAAAAATATCAATTTAATTAATCCAAAAGAAAGATATTATATTTTGAATAACTTTTATTACTTTATTAAGGGAGCGAGAGTTTGACTCGACAAGTTATGAAGTAATATCGACTCGTAGAGTTTTTGAAGTAGAAAAAGAATTTCAAAACTATGCTGAGGAGATGGCGAAGAAGCAAATAATATAATTTGGACAAAAAGATGAAGCAAAAATATTACTATAAAAAATCTCACTTTATCCTTTACCATACAATTCTATCTACCAGGTGAAAACATAACTGTACCCGGAGACAAGCTAAAATGACTCCTCAGTTTCTCCCATCCCTCTTGTATTCGATTATTTTTCTATTTACAAAGGACACTATGGCAACTCGTCCTGTTTATCTTTATTTTCCACGTCATGTTGTCATATAAAATTGTAATTATTGGGTTGTTGCATACATTTCATTCATTTTTGTGTATGCGTATTTAGAAGTTATTTTCATATTCTTTAATATGCCAAGAAGTGTTAGATCTAATTTACACTATTAGGCTGAATCAAATATTTCAATGATATAATAAGAGGCAACTCAACATGATTATAGCATTTCCAGTTTGAGGAGCCGAACTTGGGTGTTATTCCTTATGTGACAACCGACTTTTCTTCTAGTAGCATTATGTTCAAGGGAATCCACTTGATTTAGAAAAGATGAAGAAAATTTGCAAGATTTCAGAGACATTCAATTGGGAAACAAGTGGCAAATAGTACATATGCCATTAAGCATCCAATTTGAATTATTTTCCTTCTTTATGGAATGTCAACCAAGTTAGATCAGATGAGAGATGCTGTTTGCCTATTGCACATGTTCTGAATTCTCATAAATGCAAAATGTCTACATTGGTAATACTATCATGGCATGTGTAAAATATTCCTTGCTTTTTTCCATTCAATAAGCACGGCAAAACAAACATATAGCATGCCTTCTAATCAAATTGAGAAGCCTAAAGTGCTTCTCCCATCAATTTGCTTCCAGTGTCTATCTCATCCCCGAAATAGAGAAGTATTGGAGTATGGGGCCATCTCATTGACTAGTAGGAATCCATAATATTGACCATTAAAATAGAAACCCTAAAATCAACTTTGGCTAGCTGTATTATCTCTCAGCAGTAGCTTTCAGTAAATGCATGAAAAGAGCAATTGCAGACCATCTCAAAGAGAATATATATCTCTTGGGACATCCAAGAAAGATTAGGATGAACCATTGGAAGGAAAGTTTTATCAAGAACCATGCATGTTTGTTTCTTTGGTGTATAAATAGAAGCACTGGTCACACCAACTCAACTGTGAGGTGGGAAATAAGGTACCCAAGAAGAGACATCTTCCATGAAGATAAGAGTATGCTTGGATAAGCCAAGGATGACTTGCCTACATCCTCTTATAGGAATGGTTCTGATCAAGAGATTGTTTTAGTCTTTTGGGAAACTTTCTGTGATGTATGTGAGCAGTCTCCTTGGCTTAGCTGGGAAACTCTTGTCGTTCATGCTAGATTACTCTTCTTAATTTCTTCGCCATTGTTGAAATATGAATCACTTTCTCCCGAGTTCTATTTGATCCTTTTTGCTTTTCTGTTGATCAATCTTCTTTATTTTATTTTATTTTATTGTTTATCCATGCAATTTCTTTCAGCCAAACGTATTTCATGGATGAACAAATTTGTTAATCAAATGGCTTCCTTTTTCAGTTTTATGAAACAGAAATGCACAAAATACTGGATCAAACTGGTACTCCTGTTCGCCATCATGGTATGTGCTAATTGAATATATTATAAACCTTCATGATTCATACATGATGTGATGCAGTACTGTTTCGCTAAGTATAGGACTTTTTATAATCAATTTATAATTTCTATATTTTCGACATGATGCTTCTTAGTTCTTTCAATATACAGCTAGCTGTTCGAAATCAGTTTCCTCGTGTGAAAATTACGCATAGTTGCACTTTAGATGTATATCCTGCTACCGATGGTTTCATTCTTGATCACGACATCGTATGGAACACTACTCACATTCAAAACATTAAACTGTTTTCCAATATTTAATTCGAGCTAAGAGATTAATAGATAGTTGTTAACAGTGAGATGATTTAGCTCGATGTTTATGCAGTTTATACATGATCTTTTTCTTGTTAAAGGATGGCAAAACCATGGCAGAGTTAATATTTGGCTGAAAGATATTTAATTGCCATGAAAACCTTGAGGGCGGTATATATGGACATGAATTTTGCCGCGCATACATGTTTGATGGATCAATGTGAATCTGCCATCAAGAATTATGACAAATGTTTCCACAAAGGAAGACGAGGCCAGTAATATTCTTATTTGAGTGCAAACGTGGGAATCATATTTGTTGGTCTTGTTTGTCAGCTCTCAAGGGATTCTCCTCCTTTCTGTTTTGTTTTAAGAGCTGTATATATATATTATCTTCTTCACATGAATTGAACAGCATTCATATCACATGTACGTAGGGGTGTAAACGAGCCGAGCCGAGCCGAACCGAGCAGGGGTGTGCTTGAGTTTGGCTCGTTATAAAACGAACCGAGCCGAACT
>JAVDBV010002705.1:0-13170 GCA_032619315.1 Piper longum
TTCACACAAAGGGCCCTATATACACAAGTTGAATTCATATAAGTACACTTTTTATTTAAAGTAATTTAATGTGTCTTATTACTCAAAAACCGTATTAATAGATATAAAGGTAAATGATAAATATATTTACAAATTGTTAACTCAATATAATACATCTAACCTTTCTTATTTTAATTATCGAAATAATTTAATAAAAATTAATTTTAAAATATCATTAAATTAATAATTTTAAAAAAATTAAAACATGTCATATTGATGTCTAGAAGAGATAAAATTTTATCAATTTTTTACTTATTTTTTTTTTATTTTCACACGTGTAAATTAAAAAGGTTTAAAATTGATGTAAAGCTCATAGATATATTTTTATATAATAATAATAATAATAATAATAATAATAATAATAATAATATGAGATGAACAAAAGTTGGATGGTATTGTTCGAGTGATGAGTTAGTTAAAACCGGAAATTGTTTGATGTTAGGACCGTATTTATTTATATTTACAATAATAATAACTATTATTATTTTATTTTGTTGAGGCATGTTGCATTGTATTGGCAGCAACAACAACAAACCGTCTTTGGGCGTCTGCCTCATCCACTCCAACAAAGAAAAGGGCATCTGCTTCCCCTCGTTCCTTCTCGCCGCTCCTCGCAGGTGCTTCTTCTTCTTCTTCTCTCCTCCTTCTGTCTTTTCTCTCTCCTTTTTTGACTATTAAAAATAAAAAATAAAATAGAAAAACGAACTTTCGGCCCTGCCATTCGTGTTATACCTTTATTATTAGGGTTTTATTAGAATTAGAAATGTGTGCTGCGGTAGTTAGTTCTTTTTTCCTTTCCCTGATTTCGATGTTCATCCCCCTTGTTGTTCAGTGAATTAGAAATGTGTGCTGCGGTAGTTAGTTCTTTTTTCCTTTCCCTGATTTTGATGTTCACCCCCCTTGTTGTTCAGTGAATTAGAAATGTGTGCTGCGGTAGTTAGTTCTTTTTTCCTTTCCCTGATTTTGATGTTCATCCCCCTTGTTGTTCAGTGAATTAGAAATGTGTGATGCGGTAGTTAGTTCAGTGATGAGACGCGTGAATGAGAGCTAGTTGGCCGTGTTTCTTCCCCATATATGTTATGTTGAGAGCAATTGCGATTGCAAGGAATTGGTCCGCCCATGAGCCAATGGTTCTGACAAGTCCATTTGTTTCATTAATCCCCAGTTTCCGCTCCTAAGATTAGATTCTTCTAGATATTAGGTCGCTGCATATTTCCTCGATGGCACGCAAGGGGAATCAGCCCAACAATGGTGTCAACCGAGCCACATTCATACCAGACAGCAAGGGTAAAACAAGGGCACAGGATATGGATGGTGGTTCCCTGGATCCGTCGGTGCCAGGTAGCCTTGAGCAAAGAGATGACAAGTCCAAACATTCATTGGACAACAGTGGCCACCACCGCCCCCAAGTTTCTGTCAGTAATTCGGGAAATGGAGTAGACTCTCATCCAACTTCTGATAGCGTGGGAGGCCAGCGCGGTGCTCTTCATTGCTGGATTGCTGCTTCTGTTTCGTCCATTCTTATTGTGGCAATGCAGTGGTTGGAGAAACGGAAACCAGTGGTTGATAAGTTGGTGCAATTTTCAGTTCGTGCCCATGAATATGTTCGCACTAGGACTGAATATGTGCATCCTATTATTGGCAGATGGGCTGTGCATACGGGCAGGTTTCTGCTGTTTTTATCCATGCTTTGGCTGGACTGCAGTCTGAGAGGGCTGGAGTCATTATTGAGAATGGGAACTACGTCATTTCTTACAGTTATTTGGTGCAGTAGTCTGTCCGTAATGGCTATGGTTGGGATATATAAGTTCTCTATATTATTGGTATCGGCTGCTTTGTTGGCAATTTTCATCAGCTTCGGTCTCTCCCTCTTGTTCACACTCATTGTTGTATTTGTGGTATTGTACCTTTACGGCAGCTTTTGGACAACTACACTGATCATTCTTTGTGCTGGTACTGCATATGGTCTGAGCCATGAACGGATCGCATTGTCAGTCTTGACCATTTATTCGATATTCTGTGCAAAAGGCTATGTTGGATGGCTTGGTTTGCTTGCGGGATTGAATTTATCCTTCTTTTCAAGTGATCTCTTAATATTCCTGTTGAGAAGTAATCTGAATGAGCATGGGCCTAATAACCCACAGAATCAGTTTAGGCAAACACATGTTGATGCTCAAGATGCTTTTCAAAATGATGGAGAAGGTCTGGCAAATCGGGGCCATGGAATGCCTTCCACTAGCGGGGTTGAAATGGAACTTACGTCTGGAGATGAAATAAATCGACTTTTGAACTGTAAGGATCATTATTCTGCTTTGGGTTTGTCCCGCTATGGTGAGGTAGATGCTGTTTACCTCAAACGGGAGTACAAGAAGAAGGTAACAGTGTCATTTTTTTTTTCTTTATTTCAAAATTTTCTTGCAACTGCTGAAAGGTTTGTTCCTCCCTCTGCTGAATGATTTATGTATCCAGTTAAGCTCATGCTAGCATTTTGATTATCCTTTTAGGCAATGCTGGTTCATCCTGATAAAAATAGGGGCAACGAAAGAGCTGCAGAAGCTTTCAAGAAGCTTCAAAATGCATACGAGGTGGAGTTTCTGTTTGCCTTGATGTTCTAATAATTATGCAGCGCTCTGTCATATTTGTTACTGCTGTTTTGTTTTTTATTTCTGAATGTCAAATTTTGCAGGTGTTATTAGATTCTTTGAAACGAAAAGCTTATGATGACGAATTGAGGAGGGAAGATATTATTAATATATTTCGTGGGTTGCAAAACTCAAATTTTAATGTGAGTTATTGTTTTATTGGCAACTATTTATACTTGGAGATGCAAAGTCTACTGTCTTGACATTATTGGTATCATGTTCAGTGTGTAATGGTTCATTCACGTGTTTTCAGAATGGTAGGCATGGGTTATTTCCTTCAGAACATGTTACCCGTTACACTGATAATGAAGATCTTCAGACATTCTCCAGGAGAATAGCATGTAAGAAATGCAACAATTTCCACACCTGGATTCTTACAGAAAAGCTTAAATCTCAATCAAGATGGTGTCAGGTTTCCTGCATTTTAACTTTTCAGTTATTCCCTCACCTTTTCATCCTTGTGGAAACAGAGATTGACATCTTTAAACTACCTTGGTTGTTCTGTAGGAATGCAAGGAATTTCACCAAGCCAAAGACGGAGATGGATGGGTGGAGCAGTCCTTTTATCCACTTCTCTTTGGTTTGTTGCAGAAGGTACTTAGAGACTTCTAAATTTTTACTTAACATCAAATTAAAACTCTCACAACAACCACATTTAGATGGCTTTTTGTTAGCTTTTTGTAACAATATAGATTGGCATTACCTAGATGAAACTGTATGATTAACCTGCGGAGATTACTGATCTTGAAATGTTTAGTTCTGTATATGGGTTAAAAGTGCATGTTTGTGTACTGGCTACCATTTGTGATGGTCTCTATCTTACCATAGCTATGAAATGTTAATTTGAACAGGCAGATATTCCGCATGCATATGTTTGTTCTGAAAGCCGGGTATATGATGTTACAGAATGGTTCACTTGTCAGGTAAGTTGATTGTACATTATTTGCTCCCACTTTTAAGTACTCAAATGACGCAGAGCATTCCCAAGATGATAAAATACAAAATCCAGAAGAAAAACTTATTTGAGAGGGAGAAACGTTCTAAGCGAATAAAGACATATTTATGGAGACTAAGAATAATACCTTTGCAGTTTTTATTTTTATTTTTGGATGAGCCATAATATTCATTGTTTAAATTCATTTTCAACAAGACATGGCATTGCATGTCTAGGATTTCTTTTTGAACAAGTCATAGTTACTACTATTTTTAGGATTTATTTATCTGGGACAGAAGTTCTTTTCACCAGTTGTTGAAAAAATAGAAGCTTGCTAACAATAGATCAATTATCTTACTCGTATCTGCTTAAAGCTCATCACTCATGATGTGTGTGTGCACAACTGATTGAACACAGGGTATGGCATGTCCAGCCAATGCTCACAAGCCAAGTTTCCATGTCAATACCAGCATCGCGTCCAAACAGTCTAATTCAAAGGGGAGCAATTCGTCACACAAGGGCAAGGGTAGTGCGCCAATCATGGAGGATACAACGATCGAGGAAGGCTTTTTCGAGTGGCTACAGAATGCCGTGCAGTCTGGGTCGTTCGATTCATTTGATCCCCAACACGCTCCATCAACTAACAGCCCCACTGCTAGGTCGGCAGGTTCCAAAGGAGGCAGCGCTAAGAAAAAAAGGAAAGGAAAGAAGCAATGGTAAACGTCTTCAAGATTGGCCTCGCTGTTCAACGGCAACCTGTTGTGTAAAAATGAAACTGAAGTAGGTTGAGATCAAATGATCAATAGTTATCAGATATACCAAGGGTGACCAAGTAAAGGAGCTCGAAGGTCATTCGTGTCTATTGCATAAATCGGCAATACAAAAAACTGATATGTACCGAAAGAATGTGACAAAAAATGAGTAAAGAATTTTTCACTTTTGATGCTTATATCGCGGCAAAATTATTCAACCTTTTTCATTTCCAGGATGACGTTACTATGAAATCACTCTTGGTGCTGGTCATTTATTAGCAAACGCTATGACCCGTCACATTTCTGGAAATTACATCACATTGATAAGCATGCAGTGGATCGGTGGTGTTGGAGCCCACACTCTACGCCAAGAGTCAATGTTTTCCGATGAGCCTTCGGTGCCACACCTCAACGATGGAAAAGACCGTACGAGGGAGTTCATATTCATAATCTATGGAACAGCTACCATAGTGAAAGGTTCTCTATTTGCATGATTGAGTAGTTTTTTAAGATGTTGAATCTCTTTTGGCATCGAACCAGTGAGTACCTATTTCACATTCACGATTAATATAAAATAAGTGAAAAATCAAATGCGATGCCAAACCCCAGCTGCGGGTTTCCTACCTCATAGCCCGTTTCTGTAATGACGACTTCATCTTCTATCCTTATCCCTACACCTTTATACCTGGACATACAAATACTTGTGGTTTTAAATTTTGTTAGTAGTCATATTGATAAAAAGTACGTTCCCCCAAGAAGGTAGCGTACTACACAGGTTTACCTTTCTCGCACGTTAGACGATGGAGGAATATATAATCCCGGCTCAATTGTTATCACCTGCCGATCAACATAATCAGTAAGCAATTTTAATAATAAGAGATCCACTAAATTTCATGGGTACAGTAAGATAATCAGCGAAAAACAGCATCAGGCTAGAAGAAAAACAAGCATTGATTTAAAGCAAAACCAATGATATTAGACTGGTAAGATGTCAAAGTGCAATCCTTCATGAAATGCACCACTTGGGCTTTAAAGAAAACTTACCACGCCAGGTTGCAATGGACGGTCCGTACTAATCATTGCACAATCATGGACATCCATTCCGAGATAGTGACCTATTGATGTAGGATTCAACTGATGATAAAACTGTAAACTATTTGGGCTATCTTTTATAATTCCAAGCTTCACAAGACCCTTGACCAACATCTCAATCTGCTAGAAAAAATGATCAACTTTGGCTACATGGGATAAAGGCAGCCCCAAGAAATACACTACTAAGCTTAGACATGCTTGGACATACCGAATAGTTATGAATCTGATGAATGCTTACACCAGGCCGGCAGAGCTTCAAACACTCCTCATTTGTTTCAAGGATAAGACTATAGAGTTCTTCCTGTATGAAAATTAGTTTTCAGGCAATGAGCAAACAGTCATCAATAAAAGTGCTACCAGGACTACACAACCACTTTCACTGATTGAATAAGCGTCATGTCAAAATGCTTTGCTATATGTGTTTCTGATCAAAGATAAATAATGTTAAACTTCACCTGAGCAGAGGAATAGATGCCGCAAGGTGACCAGGTGCGAGTGAGGTCACTAAGATAACCATGAAGCTCACAACCAACATCCATCAAAAGAAGCTCCCCAGCTTTAACCTGTTGATTATCATACTGAGTTTGATAACAAAGCATTTTCACCAGGGAGAGGATTGAACTTAAAAGTGAGATTTTAATGCAAGTAGTCTCATGGCAATTTAGGTAAAAGAATAATTGGACACCAATTTTATCGTGGCAACAAAATTTTGAAGAGTCAAAAGCAATTTTTTTGGACATAATGCAAACAATGTTCAGTTTTTGAAGGTATTGTGTAATGAAGTGCTTTCATAATGGACAACCTTAGCCCAGGACTAATATTTGTGAACCCATCAAGGATAGAAGCATACTCTTTGATCATTCCGAGAATAATGTATAACACTGGCATTTGCTCCACCACCAACCACGGGATTAAAACTGCAAACCAAGATGAGAAAATTGATAAAAAACCATTAAGTCATTCGTTAAATGTAAACTGTCTATAAAGAAAAAAATAGGAAAATTCAAGTAAATCACAGGTACAGCGTTAACAAGTACAATAACTTCACAAACTGCAATAATCACTACAAACAAAACCTACTAGTTCAGGCTCAGGTATATTTCCATGTAATCTTACACAAGAAACATGATAGAATAATTACAATTTCAGGTCTTCTCGACAACTACTTTACAAGACCAAGATAAATCAATCAAATTTCCTAATTACTGAAGACCTTCCCCCCAAGCATAAACATGTCTAATGAAAAATCATGAGTTAAAGAAAAGCATAACAAGCAAATCAGAATTATGAGAAAAATCGAATACTAAACACACAATTCAGTAAGGCATCAAAAAAGCAAAAAGAATAATAAATGTCACCCATTAAAGGTTTTTATTATGAGTAGTGCTATCTGCACTACCTTATTTCCACCATAAGGATTCACTGCTATTACATGTCAATAAATGACAACATCCACACGGCTAGGCAAATCCACTTTCGTATCTGTTTCCACCTCAATGATTTGAAAATTAACACTCAAAATGATTTTGTTTTTTAAAAAATAAGGAAGCGATACTCTGTTTAACTTCCTCCCTTCAATTCACACCTATCTACTCTCCTGTCCTCTAACTCATTCCGCCAAACCCATTTCTAAGCTTACATTTTTAGATTAAACTCATGAATATATTTTTATTGAGAAAAAACTGCCAGGTTTTAAGATTTCAAGGTGACTATTCTCAACTTTTGAGATTGGTTTATAAATACGAAAAATTGATCATTTTTTACCAAAGAATCACAAAAGAGAGAAGCTTCACAACTCAAGGATTTTAATCTGTTATTCAGTAACTTTTAAAGCACTAAATATCACGCCCCAATTTATCGGGACGTGAGGATTATATTTCTTTATTAATCTTTATTAGAAGTAAGTCATCATGTCATTACTTTTTAAGGAAATTTAGCACTTTTGGGTAAAGTTCATATTTATGGTAATGATAGCAGATCTGCACACAAAGATTAGAAAAGTGGATAATTTGTTCAAGTGATACATTTGTATCATCTTCTTCATAAAAAAAATTAAAACTTGAAATAGATTTGCATGGAGGAATGAGGTTTGATCTAAGCAGTGTGAAAATGAAATGGGGAGGAATTGGTTTAGAGAGTATGAAGAGGAGATTAAGAGGAATGAAGGTTGGTCTAAGGAGTACAAAGAGGAGATAAAAGGGTAAAGAGTTGGGGGAAAAAAGATGTCAAAAGCTTTGATTCAAATTTAGGTTTGAGCAAAGGGATGTTTTTGGTTTGGGTTGAACATGGATGAATATGTACAGATGGGAGATAAAAGGTTGGAGAAGATGCTTACCTGGAAAAAATCTGATGTGCCTAACTTGCCACATAGGAGTGGGGAATCCTCATGGTGAAAAAAGTGGTGTCCAAAGAATTATCCTTTTATTATTTCTTATGATAGAGCCAACTCATCATAACATAGAGATAAGCCTTCGATTCACATTAAATGTATGTTAATGTTAGGAATAAAAAGTAAGCATGGCAGGCTATAACAACAACCAGACTATTCTCTTCAATTATAGTCAATATATGTCCCCTTTCTATCGCACTTATCTCTTTTTCTGACATTGTCTCTTTATAGTTAATAAGCAAAACAGGTTCCTATTTCCTCCATAAGTAGGTTGAATTGACTAGTCCTAATTTCACATAATACCTGGGAAAAAAACCGACCCCCAATTGCCTAATTACGTTTTCTTACAGTTTTTTGATCAGAACCTTCCTAAGCATTCACAGATGCCAAATGGCTCTTAATTAGACCACTTTTTGTGGATAGCTGAAATAAATAACTTACGCCATTCTCTGGGCTCCTCTCATTTTGCACTCAAATTCAACCTTGGCAGCAAGCACACTCTCATCAGGTAAAGTTCTAGAGAGCAGCATTGTTTGCAAAAGAGCCTGTAGAGGATAGTGAAACATACATATTAGTCAACAGTCAACTGATTATCTCATGCAACTATTTAAAGAATTCATGTAGCTATTTAAAGAATTCTACAGTTTGTAGACAATTATTATAACAACCGGGCCCAAGTGGAACATGTTGTACCAAGTCATTTCTTCAAAGAAGTTAACCAAAGTTAAAGATCATAAATACATCCTTATTAATTAATATATAGGATTTTACCCTGATAGGTATTGGATATGAGATTAATTATTTAAGGGATCTTACATTCTACCAACCTTAAGGAAATTTTGTGCCCAAAATTCTTTTCTATGGTTCACGAGCCTAGTTTGTGTCTCTATACCCCATCATCCAATATGGTCTCGAGTTGACTCTGATACTATTTATAATGATATGACCCAAGTGCAAATTAATGAGCTTAAGCATTTCTTCAATAATAGTTAATCAAGGTTAAAGATTATATGCACATCCCTGCTAATATACTCACATTCAATCTTACCCAAGTGGGCATTAGATATTAGCCTAATTATTTGAGAATCTCACATTCTACCCTCCTTAAGGAAATTTCATCCAACACAGTCCTAGATTGACTCTTAAACCACTTGCAAGACCTGGTCTAAGCGTAACATAATGGGCCTAATTATTTCTTCAAAGTGGTTAACTAAAATTAAAGATCATAAGTATATCTTCACTAATATACTTGATCTTATTCCAGTAAGTATTAGATCTGAGACTAAATATTTAAAGGATCTTACATTTACGTCACTAACCAAAACAAAGCATCTTCTTTGTTTTCAGCACATTTGAAGCCCTAGAAAACAGGTTTATATATGTGTTTTGCCAACTCAATGTGTCATATGATATAAAACAAAGCATTTTCATGTTATATACTCACTTTCAGCCCTTAGCAAAGAAATACACACCTGACAAGCAATTGATGCAGACTGCCTCATCAACATGAGTTCAGCTGGTGATTTTATCCATCTTGCTTCATGTGTGTAACGAGAAAGTTCTTTCACTTTTCTACTACAAGAAGCCTTGCGAAATGCATCCAAATCCAAGTAAGCCGGAATTGCATTGTTTGGACTATGAAACACGTTCGATGATCTCCCAATCATTTGCGGAAGTATCTGCTCAGTTGAACATCATAATATGAATGGAAGTACAAGTTAAGCCTATAAAATAGATTAATGGTGAAAAAAGTAATATAAAAAGAAAGATGTCTCCTTAGTTAGTTGTTGAAGGATCATAAACAAACAAAAACCTCACGAATCTTTGAAATTGGATAAGCCTGTTCAGCTTTGAATGCATTTAGAGCGGCCTCAACTCCAGCAACATGACCTTGCCAAGTCATTTCCTGAAAACAATAAAGTAACAATGCCATATAAAAGGAATATTGCAAGTTTGTACTTTATTACCAGCAGTAAACAGATTAAAAAATATTTATAAATGAATATATGATCATATTCATTAGGCTAATGATGTTTCCTAGGGAAATTATTGATAATTGTAGTAATTTGAGTTAGTTATTTCCACTACATACAATAAAGGTTTAACTTTAACTTCCCATAACTACCACCAAATCACTAGGATTATCAATTTTAGCACTAGAAAACATCATTACCCTATTCATTATATTGCATATGATATACAATTTATTACATATGATAAACAATTTATTACGTGAGAGGGTACAAGTGCTAGAATTGACCCAATACCAAATTCTTAACCATCTGGGCACAGGGTAGAAGAGGTTGGAACTATGAAAATTAGATGTCAGGAGTTTTAAAACAAATTAACAAATGACCAAATACATGAGGATTTGAATCTGGCATGAACATGCATAAGCCAATGTCGTCACCAAGCACAGCAACACCACCAGGTTGCTGGCATCCTGTGTAATAGAGATAATCAGCATCCTGTCTAAAGGTGTATGGCACCACATCCGTCATCATCTTAACAGGGGCAGAAGCCATAATAGCCAAACTATTTTCCGGAAGAAGCTCCAACAACTTTTTCCTTCTCAAAATGTATTCATCGATGGTAATACAAGGCGTGATCTCGCCATCCTTAAGCAACTGCACAACGACAATTAACACTATAAAATAATAATAATAATAATAATAATAATAATAATAATATGAAATTCGACCTACATTTAGCCTACATAGTTGATTAAGATGAAGGTTTCGAGACGTGTGGAAACAAGCAACCTGAACACACCTGGGGATGGGTAGCTGGTGTTGGCTGCCCAATGTCATACACTTGATTAGGTGTTGAATAAGTTCGAAAATGAAACACCATCGGTATCAAACAAGATACGATAGAAGGAGCCTGCAAAATGACAATCTTACCGGACAATAAAAAAAGAAAAAGATGAATTGGGGAACGACTAATTCTATCTTGTAAATACATGAATTACGTAATGAACTAGTAAGGAAAAAGTAGTCAGCTATTACTTTGGACAAGCAGTAAGACCACACATGGGGGATGGTCCTGAAACTGAATATACACTAGTATAGCAGCAAAAACCTTTTTACCTTCTAAAAAAATAGCAATCGTGGAATACCTGAGATCGGCGGAGTAAGAAGTTAGTCAACTGCCGTCTCGCCCGCGCCGCCTGCATAGCCGCTACTCCGGCTTTCTGCCTCTTCCGGCGTCCTCGGGAAGGCTTGAGGCTTTGGGGTTTTTTTTTTTTTACCTGAATGTGTTTTACGTCTGAGATTTATACTTCAACCACCATATCTTACCCTGCAGCCCAAACCCGCCCCATGGTTTGCTATTAGTAAACAATTTTTTTTAATATAAAAGGTTATAAATTATAATACAATTTTATTAATAAAATATGAATTAAGAGTAAGAGTTTTAACCAATCAAAATTTATTGTAACAGTTTTCTCATTTAGTTAGGTTTCAACTTTAAAATCAATAAACTTCTATATTTATCATATTAAATTATTATTATTTTATCTCATTATTTAATAAAAATTTATGAATTTTTTATAAAAAATGATAAACTTTTTTTGAAATTATATACCAATGGAAAAATCATGCATAATTATCGAAAAATGGACAATTTTATTATATTGACAAAACTATTTTTTCATTAAAAAAGTAACATTAATTTTTAAAAATATAATAATTTTGCCATATCTAGCTGCCCTAGGGCAGATCTCATCCATGTCGCCCCTAGGCTTTATGAACCTTGATCTAGTTGCCCCGATCATCATAATTATATTTTTTAAATAAAATAATTAATTAGTTGTCACCATCGATAGTAGTGACGGTGGCTAGATCCCAGCTGCCCTTAGCCACTATGGCCTTGGGAGGCTAGAGCGGTTAGATCTTGGCCACCGGACAAAGTGTAGCCGATCACCTCTTAAGTTTAAAAAAAATAAACAAAAGTATTTTAGACAATTTGAATTTTTCTTATTTTTTTGTTAATTAGGCCTAATTCCCATGCAAGTTGGTGACATTAAAGATTTTTTCTCATTTTTTGATAAAAAACTCTTAAATTTTATCTACAAACTGTGCATAGCACATGTTGCCTAATTTTATTTAAATCACTAAGCTTTGTTCTCGTGGCTTTTATCTCATTGGTTTGATTGGGAAAGGCCTTAAGATTTTCAATTTTTTTTATAGGAGAGTTGTTAACTACTAATTCTCTTTAACTTTAAATCTCTTGTTTAGGCTCTCTATATGGTAGCATAAAAAATAAAAGTTTAAAATATTTATAAAAAGTAATTTTTAGCAAAAAAATATTTTTATGAAAAGAATTATATATTTTTAGAATATTTTAAAGTAATACACCATCAAGTGGTCGTCCTCAAGCATTTCATATATACCAAAATTATTATAAAAAAAGTAATTTATTTTGCTAAGAGATTTTACGTTGTAATAATTATTTGTAAATTATAACTAAATAAATTTCATACATTTTGCATCTTTTTTACACCCACCAAACAAATCCTTAAGAATATTTAACAGGGAGAACAAAATATATTGGGCGGGTATAATATTTAATTAGTTGCCTTTGCAATAATAAAACATTCAAAACTAAAAATATAATCAATCAACTAATTTTTTTTTTAAAAGTTTACCGACCGAATGTAATTGTAAACAATAACCTTGTCTTCATTCGTATACATGGTGGCATCTGGGTCCCGTTAAAAAATATTTCAAGATCGGGCAGACCTTAAAGAAAATATGCAAATCGTATTAGATATTAAACAAATTAATTTAATGTCATTTAATACTGCCTCCACCGTCGGAGTTGTGATCGCCGACTTACTTCTATTCCTATTCTGTTGAACACGGCACCCCCCTGTGGTAGGAAGAAATCAAAGAAAAAAAAGAAAGGCAGGTCTTATTGCTTCTCCTCCAAGGGCTTTCTTTAATAATACCTCCACATCGGCAATTACACCCATTATTTTGATGTACGTGCGCGTACGCTTCATTTTAGTTTCCACTCTCTTTTCCAAAAATAAAAAAAAAATCCACCTGTCACTGAGAGACGGTCTTCAACATTAACGACGAAACGGCAACGAAAAAGAAACACAGGGACAGCGAAATTAAGCCAATCTCCGTTCTAAGTTTTGACCATCATCAGTAGTAATTAGAACTCGAACTCACATGTGTCGCACGAAGATAATTGGATTAATCCCCTAGAAAACTTCGTGGCTCCCACGTCCACATCCCAGAAAAAAATATCCGCCCAGATCGAAAGGGAGTAGTTTTATGTATATATATATATATATATATATATATATATATA